>JAGDQP010005996.1:43045-53864 GCA_022664845.1 Lepisma saccharinum
TATTTCTCAAGCAAATAATTTCCGTTTTTTTTATAATAATTAATATTTTATATTCTTGTTATTAATAATGTCTTTTTTAGTTTTACTTTACTCATTTCAATGTAATTAACATTATGTGTAAACATGTCGCTACTAATTATGTTACCATTGTACATAAGAACTTGTACCTGGTTTTGTTAAAAGAGAAGAAGATAATTAAATATACTATTTAATTATTTTGATTTATGGTCCTGCAATATGCAGTACTGCAGTCCGACACTCCATGCGACCCAATAAAATAGATATATTTCCCCCCCCCCCTAGTTTTTTATTTCCAGTTTCTTAAGTATTATAAATTAGATTTAAGAGTATGCTAGCACGCCCGACACCTGCACTAGGTGAAACTTGGGGCACTACTCTCGGTCATAAGTGTTTAATATATGTTATTACCAAATCTTCACTCAAAGGACCACGAAGAAATTCATATCCCTGACATGAGGCGGATAGAAGATGCTTCAGACTGATATTTTGAACAAATGGAAAATATTCCATAACTTTTCGTGTGACATACACGAACTTATGAATTGGGATACGAAGAAAACTTCGGAAAGAGGCGTGGATCTTTAGAAAGTGTTAATTCGCGGTGAGGAATGCGACATTGAAGGCATCAAGAACTACTCACTTTACCATCTGTGAATTGAGCTACATTGTGAAAAACAGTTTTATAGATACCTTTCCCAATGTTTCAGTATTCCTTCAATTCTTATTGACTTGCTAATGGGGGGAAATAAGTCTCTCAAAGTTCAAATTTATCAAAACTTATTTGAGATCAAACCATATCTGAAGACGTTTATCTGGTCTGACTACCATGACAATTGACAAAGTTTTTTACTAAATTCGATGGATGGAAATAATATGTTAAGGAAATTTGCAAAATTGAAAGCAAGAAATTTTGAAATTAACAGTTGTACATATTTCTTAAATTGAATCTAAAATTCATTGACTTGTTTAATAAGTATCTGTCTGTGTTTTTGCATACTTTTGAATTCGCTAATTCTGCTTCGTGTATACATTTTGTGCCGATTTACTATTCAAATACTATTTCATCATTTCATGTATTCGAAGTATAGAAGAAAATGCATGTTGTTTTTTTTTTAACAAGAAATTGAGTGACTTTTCGGTCTTCTTAATTTCGAAAAAAAAAACGTAATCCGAAAATGTATTATATAATCTCTAGATGAGGTATACCCAGAACTACGATTCAGGATATTTTCGTAGACATTAAGAGAACTGGTAGCAAGAATAATACGATGGCAGAATGTATTTTTTTAAATTAATTTTAGCGGCCATATCGCCACTCATTTGTTCTTCCTATTATTTATAACCGTATGCTAGATTAGGTATCAAATACACTTGACAATGGAGGAGAATAGAGTAATATTTGAATATGAGTTTCCTATGTTTCACACAAACCAATCCGAACTGATACATTAACTCAGTGCCTATCGAAGATGTCCATACGCCCAAGCCCACCCGCCCATCTTTTTAAAATGTTGGATTTAAAAACCATAAACAATGAAGTTCACTTATTTTTCTTCACCGAAGAAAATCATTTATCGGGTTTTTACTATTTGCAGTGTATGGTCTGAACCACAACCTCTCTAAATATTTACGAACTTTAAAACACGTATTTGATTTTCATTGGCACTAGAGAGACTAATCCCGTCACGTGTGAGTGCTGATCTCCCTCGGCAAGCACTCTACCGGGTAAGAAATAAGAATCATCCCGGCATTCGTCCGTGCTTTGTCAGAATGGTCAATGCAGGACTTGAACTCACCAATGTGCCTTGCTGTTCCGATATCCGCATCTATGGAACCACTGACTGCTGGATGACAGGCGCTGGGAGAGGGGTGGGGGGTGATTTTCTCTATTTCAAGATTGTTCGGTGCCCGGATGAGGGATGAGGAAACGAGGAATGAGAGAAATCCGGCGCAACTCTTGTATACGGGAACAAGCAAGGCAATCTTGTGATACCCGCGACCGAGTACTTTGTTTTGAGATTCGTCTCTGGATAAGAAAACAAATCATAAATGGGACTTTGTAGCAGGCTGAGTTGGCAGCACTGCTTTGCTTGAGGCCTCGATACCGAGCAAGCGTGACCCTGACCTTTCCCACTTCGCGCAAAACACGTGATTCAAATCGGCAGCGGGCTAGCGGCGGCGTTGTCAAACGCGGTGAAAAAGCGAATCAGCGAACAGCTGACTGCTTTGTCCCGCACAAGCGCGAGACTGTTATATTTTGGAATATGGAAACACCTGTTTTCAACCCTACTATAGTAGAGAGAGTCAGTTTCAGTACTTGACTCTCTGTGTGGTTGGTATTATTTGGTGCAGTGCAGCCACCACAAGAGTAGCTGACAGAAAGCGGAAGAACGGGGTGGGAATGTGACTTTGCTATGAATGAACGAGAGGGAAAGGCTTCTGGTGTTAGGTTAGTCGGTCGATGTGCGAACGACCGCTGGTTGATGACTGGTCTGGACATTGCATTTGAACAACCCGTTCCCCCACCGACAGAAATTGAGCGTGCGTGTCTGTAAAAGGATGGAATGAAGGGAATTCTAGAGCCAAAAAAGTAAATGGGGTGGGGGGTAGAAGCGTGTCAGCAACATTGGACTCCGTTACACTAGACTCCTCAACACGTGACTGCCGAATCTTATCTCGTAAAAAAAATAGTGTGAGCGTGCTTCTTGCACTGAATGGGGTCTAGTTCACAAATATTACACAAGTGAATGTAACGTGTGCTTTCCAATTAACTTTATTTCTGGACCAAATCGATAGTAATGGTCTAAGCTCGGCTTCATGTTTGAGGAATGACGTCCCTTGGCGAGCTCTTTTATGAGCAGCAACAGAGCATTTGTTAAAGTACCATACCACCATTCTGGTGCAACTGAGGGTTCTAAATTGAAAGCCTCATTAAGTCAGTATAGAAATTATCCCCAGTGCCAATCCGAATTATATCTTTATTATTTCAAATAACTTATGCATAACTCAAGAACTAAGACAAATATTGTTATTTTTTAAAAATAAATAATAAATAAACTCAGAGCTTAATAAATAAATAAACTCAGAGCTATACAGTGTCAACCAGTGCAAAATGATGAGCTAGAACCGAAAATATATAAATAAGGTGTATACATCTGGAGCTTGGCTTAGACAACTTGTATACGAGTGCAAAAAATGCGGCGATTTACAGCGAGCAGTTATGTCTTCGACCTCGGGGTGGCCGAGAGGTTAGCGCGTTCGCTTTTTATACGGTTGGTCATCAGCTCACGCCAGGGTTCAATGAACGGAGCCCACTTTACCAAAAACTGTAGATCACGTCCTTAGAAGCTCAGCAGCTCGTTTACGAAGTTAATAACAATTCACTTACTTACGTAAGCTTTTTGCAATGAAAAAATAAAATACAATCAGTGTAAGAGGAGTTAGTAGCGTAGTTTAATACGATCTATTTCGGGGCGGGGAGGTAGTTTAATACGATAATTCTTTGAGGTTTTATTTTTCCCCAGTCCTGTCTATCGACTGAAGTAACATTGGGAAAACATCTCACAAACCATGACTCTATTGACTTGTTTCTCTTTCCTCTGATCGATATAGTTAGATTTATAAAAATATTTTGACCTTGGGAAGATAAGATAAAATTAATTTTATGGGCGGTAACAACACTATGGCTTACGCCCGTCCCGTTTGACCTTGGTCTGTCGACGTAACACGTATTATCTTCTTGATATACTAACGTTCCTACAATTTGAACTGAATTTATTATAAGTCCTTTAGGCATCTGAGGCTCAGGCTAGGGAGAGGATGTTGGAAGGTAGTAGACGACCAGGACCTATTTTGTATGTTTCATTCCAGCATGCATTTGCCTGGTATGACCGAGGAAAACCCCTGGAAAAACCTCAGTCAGGATGGTCGGCCGTTGGGATCGATCCCAAGACCTCCCGAATTCTAAGCTAAGGACCGAGCCGCCGTAGCTCCGTGGTAGAGCGTTTACGTAGCATTCGGGAGGTCCTTGGTTCGAACTCAGTGGCCGACCAACATGACTGAGGTTTTTCCAGGGTATTACCTCAGTCACACCAGGAAATGCTGGGATGGCACCTTCAACATAAGCCCTTTCCCGAATCCTCTCCCATTCCTATCCCAGTCTGAGCTATAGATGCCTAAAGGCCATAAATACAATTCAATTCAATTCCTAAGCTAACGCTCTATAACTGAGTCATGGCCGCTCGGCACTAACGCTCCTTCTTTTACAAGGAAACTGTAATCCTATAGCTAAGGATGGAATTGCATCTTTGTTCTCATATGATTATTCAACGAGTTCACAAAAGTTAGTCTACGAGAAGGGAGCACTTCTTCAGATATTCTGGGTGCGAGTCTACGTAACCCAAAAATATTTCAAACTAATCTTATATTGCTCCTTAATATTTGGAAAATAAAAATAAAAGGTAAATTTTAAAGTAGTTCACAGCCCTTCGTGGTACCGAGCTGCTGTAGTTCAGTGGTAGAGCGTTGGCGTAGCACTTGGAATGTCGTGTGTTCGATTCCAGCGGCCGACCATTCTGACTGAGGTTTTCCCCAGGGGTTTCCCTCAGTAACACCAGGCAAATGCCGGGATGGCACCTTCAACGTAGACCCTGACCGACACCTTCCCGAAACCTTTCCCCTCCCCTATCTCGCCCTGAGCCTTAGATGCCTAAAGACCATAAATAAAAATTCAAATTCAAATTAAACCCTTCATGGTCTGGATGTCAAGATCAGTTCACGTTCGCATTATTCGTTTACGTTTTCGGGTAGCTTTACTGCCTGACCACGGAATTTTATCAGACAACTTTCATTCTATTTTGGTATCTCAGGGCATATTTCATATTTGATGAGTAGCTTTCTGATTCGGGGGCTTGAGGACAGGCTTTCAAGTACTTACTATCTTAGGATTCAAAGACAATCAAAATTTTAATTAACTTGCGAATATATTTGATCTTTCCGTTCTTTTACAAAGTAAATAATCATAAATCAGCTTTCACTGATACAAAAATAGAAACAAGAAATTTTAATGTAAAAATACTGGTCAGGGATGTACAAATATTAAATATTTTGCAATATTTTCTTAGTTCATCCCAACAGGTTTTAAAACCCGAAGAATCATGCAGCAGGCTATTAGAACTGTCTATTCAGGTGATTCTGTCAAAACAGTTTCTTCAGAGAATATTTTGTATGAATAAAAATGAGTTCTTACTGGACGTACGAAATCAAATATAGATTATTATTATTATTAAAATAGCCGTTATTTTCTATCATTCTGGACTGGAATTCGTTAATTCTTTTTTGTAAGTAGCTCTTAAATTGCCTCAGCACCGAAAATCTTGATTCTCCAACTAGAATCAAACCCAGAACTATGCTTACAAAGTGCAGAAAGCGTAACTACTCGGTTAAGAAGGGTCATATGTATAGTGTATGACACAAAGAGAGAAAGAGTTTATCTGTGCCCCCTCCTTAACGAAATTCTGGCTACGAGCCTGCTTAAATCACTAAACAATGTGGTCGATAGCAATAATCGTACACGATTCAGTTCTATCTAATTTAGAACACGTTGAAGTTACTAGGGAATTGTTACCGCTAGTACCGATATACCATCATCCAGGTATAGTAATACATGTATGTAACGAAAAAATTATAGATATAAAGCAAAAAAAAAAAAAAAATGCTTTTGGTTACAATTTCAGGAAGGCAGATTTTATGATTCTATATCGGGAACTACTGGAAGATATTTATGAAATATTTGGCTTGCAAAACAGCCGATACGCACAGGGTCCACGCCCATACACATATGAGGACATAAAAACCTCACAGGAAAAAACAAAAAGCAGATTTTACCGGGAATGCCGGTAAACTGCACAATACACATGACAAGAAGAAAAACAGAATAGAAGGACGCTAGTACATAACCAGAGAAGAGAAAAGAGTGTGAGAAACTCCTTTATTATAATTTTAAAAAGAGAGAATCCAGTATATTTTACTTGGTGATTGGAAGGCCCAGGTTCAAGGCCTGTCATTGAACTAAAATAAAGGCAAGGGGACAATAATCATGACAGTTATTCACTTTGCTTTTGTGTAAATGAAAATAAACTTAGGGGGAAAATAATCATGATTACCTTTTTGATAACTATAAAATTCGTATTCAAATCTTGTTCATTACAGAAACTACCACCAGGGCGCGTGCTAGCGCCTCCTCAGCTCGATGACCGCTTGTTTCGCTTGCACCCGTGCACCGGCTCTGTTCAGTACCAGTAGTCTAATAAAAGGTAGGCTTCTCATCCATTCTTTGATGGAGTATTCTGATATTTCATTTCCCTTTCCGTTTCCGAAATAAAAGGATGTCCTCGGTCTTTTGACTTAGTCTGTATATCATACAACATATGTCTTGTGACTGTACATGAAGATCGGGTTTGGGATGAGGTTTTGCCTCTCTTTGTGGGCTCAGCTACTCTTTTCGTTACTTCACATTGACATACAGGCAGGCAACACTTCTCATCCCGTGACGATAGTGGATAAGAAGGATTATTCTTGTTTATAAGTGCAACGATACTGGGAAAGCTAAGAGGCACAAAGTGACCACACGCTGATTGTTGATGTCTTCGCTGATATTGTACCAGCACTCATATGTTCACGTTGCAAATCATTCTCTCCACATCCACATTTCAAATTCGTTTTCTTTCATCTCTCTTTCGTTTCGTACAAAGCCCATGTTTAAACTTTGTACCCTGCACTGCGTCCTCAACCCCTTTGCTTATTAACCCATTATGATGATTATGAGATGGGTGTGCTGCTCGAAGGCAGGTCCTGATCCGAAGGTGCCTGGACAAGGTAAAGTGATAGTAGTTTCCCATTGCCTTTCATCAGATGAAGGTAACGTCCTAAGGATGGGACTTACAGTTTCACGTGGGCTCAGAACCATTTGTGTCCCCACCGAGAATCAAACCCAAGACCTCTTAATTTGCAAGGCAGCGAGCGTTCTCATCCACAGGGGCATTTAATAAGCAAATAATATTATCGGGACATTTTTACTCTCGCCTTTTTGCTCTTTGACACTTTATATTCTCACTTTTAGCTACTTTCTAAGTTCTACAAGCCGGATGTATCCAGTCCCCGTGGTCTAGTGTTATAATCGCGGACTTTGGATCGGCATTGGGAAAGCACTCAGGTTCGATCCCTGCTAACGGCCATCCTGACTGAGTTTCCTGAATTTTCCTCAGTTATGTCAGGGAAACGCCAGTAAGGTACATAGAGGAAAACGCTGGCGACATCCCTTCCCATGAAGAGCATCACCGAAGGACGTTATCCCTCAGACTTGTGACGGCCATAGAGGCTGAAAACGTCCAGATTGTTGTTCGACACTCCAACTTTGATACCGAGCCGCCGTAGTTCAGTGGTAGAGCGTTGGCGTAGCATTCCGGAGGTCGTGGTGGGTTCGATCCCAGCGGCAGACCATCCTCACTGAGTTTTTTCAGGGTTTTCCCTCATCCACACCAGGCAAATGCCGGGATGGCACCTTCAACATAGGTCCTGGTCGACACCTTTCCAATTCCTTTCCCCTCCCCTATCACGGCCTAAGTCTGAGATGCCTAAAGGTCATAAATAAAATTCAATTCAATTCCAACTTTGATGTTTGTTGTAATTTCAGTCCATTATCAGTTATTAGAAAAAAAATATTGCTTCACATCAGCATCTCATTTATTGATCATAAGTATTTTCTCGGTGTCAAACTTGTTTAGTAGTTTAAAAAGTAGATAGGATTCTTCCGGTTGTATTCCAAATTGGTCTCGTTCGCCTGGCAGAGACAGGAGCAACAGCAACATAATTCTAGTAACTTTTCCTGATAGATGGCACACCGACGATGCGAACAACGAACTGAGCAGCACTGCAAATCGCCTGATGGAGCGTCGTAATTTCAGTACGGAACACGTGGCGCTGCCTGTGTCTGAAAGAGGAACTATTTCTCCACGAGAGAGGGTGAGCGAGGAGAGAGTGAGAGAGAAAGAGATGACGTATACTGCGGGTTACTCTTGAGGAAGGAAGGAAACCAGCAGAGCGGCATCAAGGACAAAAACACCCATGAAAAGAAATGCAGCATACCAGAAACCAGTCAAAACATTACACTGTCAGAAAGTTTTATACATTATGTGTTCGCCATGACCACACAGCTGTTGTAACTATACATTTCATTTTCTAAAGACCGGAATTGGATATATTTAACACAAGATTACACATTATTCTTTTGTTATTATTAACTTCCAAGCTTATATAATCTTTCTTTTAAGTTTTGACAATCACTGATATTTGCATAATTTATTTAAGAACAATTGTACATGCTTCATAAAGTGATCTATCGCTGAGAGTAGATCATGTATTTCGTGTTTTATCCTAGATTTTCGAGACAATATACCACAAAAGTAGATTCCATCAGATCATTAAAGAGCTTTTTTTATTTTTAATTCCCCAGACACATTAGACATTTACAAGATGGCCGACAAACGGTAGACAGGGACCGTGACAAGATCAATAAATTGATGTGTAGCACACAGGCATGCTGCTCAGGGTTACGTAATGATACCAGGGGGCAGACGCTGCCGCCGCTTTGGTGTGACGGAGGCTGTGATACGTGTGTCTTTCTGTTCAACTCTTGGTGTGCGTGCGAAGTTCCAAGCGTTGACCTAATGCGACCTTGGATGAGCTGGCGAGAAGGAATAGTTTTTTTTTGTTTGCTGTCCGGTGTGCACTTGGAACTCAAGCACAGGCAGGGAAAAAAAAAAAGAAGTAGCAAACACAAGTTTGACTTCTACACTTTTTACATGAGACGGAAGCATTGCAATATGCTTTGCACACGTAATACTGACCTAACTTCCGGATTTAGATATCGCCACGACCATCTCAAATGCAAGTATTTACATTTCGTCCAGATTTATTTCATGTAAGAGCGGGATATCCCTACAAGTATACGTGTATGATGAAAATAAAATGTGAGAAAGGCGTCGTTGCTGTGGAGCAAGAAGGGACATTGTCCCCATCCTATAAACGGGATATCCTCGAACTTGTAATTTGATACGAGATGGGAGATTGCATCTGAAGACTTGACGTCACTTATTATTTAAATGATCTAGTATTAACTAATAGCAGGTCCGTTTTGTCCAGCACGGTGCTATCCAGTCCCCGTGGTTTAATGGTTACTCCCTCAATGTTCAGATCGAGTCTTGCGTGCCGTAGGCTGTCCGTTTTGACTGGTCGTTTCACTCATTCCTCTCAGAGAAAGAGTGCTCGACGAAAGGCTTAGCCATGTAGATGTCAACCAACGTCCAAAACTGTAGCTTAAATTATCCATCACTCCTCTTCTAGTGACGAATCAGCACTGACGAGGTGGTTATGCCATTCTGACAAAGTAACACCAGGCAAATATAGGTATGGTGCCTTAATTAGGGCTGTTATCTACCCTCTAGTTTTCCGCAGAGTTGAAACGAGTCACCTAGTCATTCGAGTCAAGTTTTGGACTGGGTCACCCCACCGAGTTTGTGCTTGAGACCCGGCCTGGCCACGTGATCCGATCTGGACCTGCAGACAGCAAAGCAGAGGTTTTAATAATTTCCTCATTATGTGAATTGTTATTATAACGTCCTAAATGAACTCGTAAGCTTCTAAAGACGGGACCTACAGTTTTTTTGTAAAGTGGGATCCGAACTACTGCGTTCAATGGACCCCAGCGGGATTTGAACCTGTGACCATGGGCACAGAAAGCGAGCGCTTTAACCTCTCGGCCGTTTCCTCATTGTGTTTGAACAGTGTTTGATTTAGCTGGGGTCATTCGGGTCAAGGTCGGGTTAAGGTTAGGACCGGGTCACCTATGTTAAGGTCGGGCCGGCCACCATGACCTGGTTTCAGCTCTTATCCCCCATGGAAAGAATAAGATAATAATACAAAGACATCTGAAGTGTAAGTTATCGTTAATCCCGTAAAGATTCTCCATCCATCACGTTCTAATAATTTTCTTTTTATCTTTATCATATCTTCCTTAGTATTGTCAAGGAATTATATTCGTCTTCTTCCTCCTGGAAACAGTATTATTTCTTCTTCTTCCTTTCCAGAACTTTCATTATAGGTTCCAAATAGTGGCTAAATATTAGTAAAAAAATATATTAAAAATTTACAACCCGAAGCAAACACCGCCATTTTTTTCCGAATTCCCGAAGTTTGAGCGCCAAATCAATTTTACACAGTAGGGCGGACAGTTTCCACTTGAAAAAAGTGGGACATTTTCGATTCCCTCACATCCTTCGGGGGATAGCGGAACAGACCGTTTTAAAGCAGAGTTTCTTTCAGCAAAAATGTTCTCGGGGGTAATTTAAATCTTTAGAGGGGGTTAGAGAGGAGAGAAGGCGTAACCCTCTAGTTGGAGTTTCCCATCACGGTGAGTAGCAAGGTCTCATACGATCCTCAGCAAAAAAAAAAAAAAAAAAGGACATAATATAAAGGATTTGAGAGGTATGTTGATAATGTTGCAACGTTTCTATATCTACTATCAGTACAAGAACCCCTTCGGGGTAAAGGGAAGAGTGAGGCAAATGTCACTATGGCGGAATTGTTTCCTTTGTAATAAAATTAAGAGACCTAGTATTCTCCCTTCCCCCATAGTGACACAAAGAAAGCCTTTCGCAAAATGGATATAATTTCTTTTGTGAGTAGAATTCTTGCGTCACTCTTCCCTTTACCCCGAAGAGGTTCTTGTACTGATATAACT
>JAGDQP010005996.1:54264-74879 GCA_022664845.1 Lepisma saccharinum
TATATATATATATATATATATATATATATATAATAAGCATCGATTTGCCTCTACGAGTCCCGCAATCGACCTCCAAAACCACCTGTTACTAACCTCTTTTTTTTTTTTTTTGCTAAAGCAAAAAGACACCCTTTTCTATCATTTGTGAAAATGTTGTGCTTGGGCTAAAAAAAATAGTCATAACTTTTGAACCTTCACCGATTTTTACGTGTGGTACACCAAGGTATTGAAGCGTAGATTACGATTCCCCAAGTTTCGGCCGCCTTTATGGTCTGTGGTCAGTGCTATCACCAGAAATGTGAAATTCTGATTTTGTTTTCGAACCGCCCTGGGGGGTCCCAGGGAGGTTCTACCTATCCTTTTTTTTATCTTGTCTTAGTATGGCAAAAAGCTTTCAAATGCAAGTTGAAGCATCGAAATCGGACTTTCAGTTTGCTAGGTCCGAAATTATCTGTATATATGTGAGTGCTGCTAACAGACTCGTTAGTGAGCGTCACTTGAAGAACTACCGTTCTTCGTGGTATATGAAAAATCATGCATTATGTTCCACATTCGTACAACCACCAAATCCATTCATTTATTTATTTACCATAAGCTAAAATCTTGTTTATCCGGACTTTATGGGACTGCACACGTTGCACATAAACAAAATTCCGGATAAACCAGATTTACGATTTTTTTGTTATACAAGTGTCTGCAAGTACAGAAATACAGTACGTAACAAAATGGTTTATTTCACAAAATTATATATATATATATATATATATATATATATATATATATATATATATTAATAAATTGAAATGAAATACATTGCAGCACTGCTCTTTTAGACTGCGGAGAATTAATTCGACGCGCTCACTTGTATACGATGTACAGGTACTTAGAAACTGACGAAAAATTACTTTCCTTCTTTTGAAAATCATTCCGGATAGACCGGAGTTTCGGATAAATGAGTTTAGGATAAACGATGTCTTAGTGTACTAATTCTCTCCCCCCCCCCCCTCTCTATCTATCTATCTCTTTCTCTCTCACACACAAATATACGCATACAGAGGTACAACATATTTGTCGCGTAAGTTCCGTTTTACGAAGTCCTATTAGAGGGGGTTATATTTATTAGTTTCTGTGAGTGTGTAGTAATCGATTATAATTTTAAAGAAACTGTCAGGATCTTGTAAAAAATTTACGTAGCGGAATGAATGCTTTAAACTTTACTTATTTATTGGAAATACAATAAAAGAAGAATTATTAACTTTGATTAACTGTGTGCTCTTAGTGGGAAACATCTTGAAAGGGAGACTGTAATCGTGAAAAGAGAGTTATGGACATTAGTAAGGTTAGTTTGAAACGAAACGATAGATTGCATGAAAAGTTGGAAGCAGAAGGTACTATTCGGATTCGCAATGCGCATCCTTTCTCCTACCCTGTCCCAGTCTGAGCCATAGATGCCTAAAGGCCATAATTAAATCCAATTCGATTCAACACAAGTGGATCAAATGTGACGATGATGACTAGCTGACTCTCTACTCTGATCTGATGTCAAACACAATGGCGTGTAAATAGTACTAGGATTCAAATTTATAAATCGTACTGGCATTATGTACATCAATTCACACTTATTATAGTTACTAATAAGATTGTTCATGAAACAATTCCATCCGGTTGCTTGTTTAATCCAACAAGCCACATCAAATAAAAGAGTTAGTGTCTTCTTGACATTTCCAACAGTTTTTGAGTTTATTGAAATCCTCAAGCACGTTATTAAGGCTACTTCCTCCACTTTTCTTTGGGTTCTAACGCAAACGAATACCTTCAAGGTTAAAAGAACCACTCTGAATTCGTTGAACCTTTACCTGAGTGTTAGTACTAATACTAGCTGTACTACACTGGATTCCTTCTATAGTATAGAACGTACTTAAATTATGCAGCGGGCGGATATTTATATCTGTGTTGTCAAACACATGCTGAAGAAACCTTTCATTAATTTTTGATAGTCCTGAACTGATGAGATAGGCCATGTAAAGATAAGTTTCATAGTATGATGCGAAAACTCTAATGGACGATAATAGATTGAATAGATATTTTGACCCATATAATCGGTGAAGGGCTAATAACAGACTTGTTTGCATGGGTGACAGGAATAATTTTTTGTCTTTCAGTTGATATTATAGCATGGTTTATCACAATGCACTTGCTGTTAACTTTCTGTGATTCAGAAGCATTCTTCTTCGTCGTTACTTCATCCATAAAGACTTAAAATGAGATTTTGCCCGCCAGACTTGCTATCAATGAAATCTGGGTATATACTTCAGTCGTAAGCCATCGGTCTAGTGTCGGCTGCAGCTAATACTATCCTTAACCATTCAGTAGCAGGATCAGTTTTCCTGTCGTTCTATCACTGATACATAATTTTATGAACCGTGTCCGATAAGCAGAGTACATTTTTCCTTTCAGAAAGATTTGAAACAATTGTACTCACATAACATAGAAAATAACTTCCCCAGTTCTATTTTGGTCGACCCAAGAGTTCCCTAATTGGTTTAGTTCTTGAAAAGTCTTTGGAACACTTTCCATGGTACTGTACTTCTGGTACCACAAGATTACTCACAATAAGAAGTCTGACCCTTACCCTTTCACCCCACTTATCATTTCCTAAGTCAAATTTCTTGATAAGATTTTCCCTTATTTCTAAAGCCACACTTCTTCATATGAAAACACTTCCTGTGCTCTGATGGGTATCCAAAACTGAATTCTTTTCCACAAATGAAGCAGTTTCTTTTTAAATCGAACGTTCCTTCTGAGGTCCTTAAACAAGCTGAAGACGTTGAACGATGAGATAGGTCTGCATTGATGTATGATCAGATTTGATACTAGTGCGTCTTGTATAGTTCTGCCTGCACGCGAATAGTATTTTCTCCTTCCAACTTTTCATGCAGTCCATCGTTCCATTTCAAACTAACCTCAATAGCGTTCGTAATTCTCTTTTCACTATTACAATTTTTCTTTCACGATATTTCCCACTAAGATTACACAATAAATCAAAACCAACCGTTCTTCCTTTATTATATATCCAATAAATAAGTAAATTGTTAAGTTTAATGCATTCATTCCACTTCGTAAATTTATACAAGATTATGACAATTTTTTTTAAAAAATGATAACCGATTACTGCGCTCTGACAAAAAAATAACCTACAACATTCAATTGAAAATATCACATCTTTAAATGTAAGTTATATAAAAAACTAAAATTATACACTAAATTTAATTTCCAACTAATAGAAATATGACTAACCTTTTATGAGTTTCTATTTACTCTTGCTGAGCACAGAAAATAGTTTACAATTGAAGTACCTCCTTCCTTTCTCTACTGTTTTTCACTACCCACATATCAATTTAGACGTGACTCAACCTTGTTGCAAGCTTACGTACTATCTGGGTGCGTAATATATCACATGAAAAGGTCTCCAAGATATCATCATCTATTTTACTTGCCCCTACACAGCAAAGACAAGTTGTCATAATCGCCGAGAGCTCACAGCTGCCTAATGGAGATAGGGCACACATAGAAGGTTAAGCATTGTTCGCGCGCTGGTACGCCTCATTGCTATCTCATTAACTAATACAGTAATTGTCCAACCATATTGAAATATACAACATTTTAAAGATTATGAAACAGGCAACAACTATTATGTCAAACTTGTTTTTGATATTGTGTGTTTTAAGCAAGATACACCGTAAAAAGTGTAAATATTAAAAGCAAAATAGCGTAAAAAATTGAAATTTCTGAGATTTCGTCTTCTTTTTCTTCTAAACGTAGATCAATATTATTCGCTAATTGTCTGTTGTTTACCAAATAAAACAAGGTATCTTTGATAATTCCATTGCTGTTAGTTTTTTCTCTAAAAAAATTAAGATAGGTTGTTGCGGCTGGCGGACATATTGCATTTTGACCCTTCGGAACACTTTTTTGTTGTGTTAACATTTCCGACGTGAATCAGGGAAGTTTTGAAGCTTCTGAAAATCCTAGTTTCATTTAGTCCTGGGGGAAGAGGGGTCCATAGGGTGGTGCCCTAGATCCCCTATTACTATTCTTTTGAAAAATCATTACGATTCACAAGAGAAATATTTAGTTATTGTGAGCGAACTATGCTAACATTTTGCAATTGTAAATTTCCAAGGTTTCTTGTTCGCTTCAGTACGCAGGTTATAATTCTAACAGAACAATGAATGTGCCCATATTGTTACCATATTTGTTGGTTTGAACTGGAAGTGTAATTGACTCAGTCTGGGAGGGCAATACCCTCTCCCAGGTCATCCCTTTGAAAGAAACAGTGCTTTAAAGTTGGACTGTCCCGCCCAATGCGGGACGGTTGGCCACCTTAGTTTTGTTCCATTACGTTTATTCTCATTACGTGTTCCTCACGACTTCTGTTTTAACATCTCCTTCACTCCGTCTTTTACTTAGAAGTTTTGCTTTACGTAGAGATTAGTTCAGCCTATCCCACGAGCCAAACAAGTATCACTTGCGTGTTTGTCGAGCACTTTCATCCTTCAAAACATCCCAAAATCTTCTGCTTGTGGCAGAGTTCCCATTGCCTTAAGTTATAAACGATAGATTATGAGAAGAAATTTGAGAGTGGAGCAACTTGTCAATTACGTTTTCATTTCCAGAAAATGTAATAATTTTTCAGATGAAAAAAAAAAAAGAACCTCCAATAGTAACCTGGAAAATAAAAAAATCGAAAAATAAAAATAAGTAAGTTCATGAATGTTGCAATAATTTTATTGTTCCCTCTTTTTTCAACATTCACTGTCGTCGTATTTAGGCATAAAAAGCATGTAAACCAGAGGAAATCCGCCGAGGTCGATAAAATACTTTGTTGTGACAAAGATTCAGCGTTACATTAGGTAGCGTTGTCCGTGAGATCCGACTATAACACATTTTTTTTTTATTTAAACACATTAGTAATAATATTAATTTTGTTAAAAAAAGAATGTTTGAACTGGTCTTGTTATGGAAGAGTTAATTTCGAACCTAACAGAACTAAGCAAATTATTTTGTTGACCTCTATCACACAACATTAGCATTGTACCACTCTGTTCTATGTTTTGAACCTGATTTTATCACTATTTTCCACGGATCGGTAAAATAAACCTATGTTCATGATTCCTAACAAAGGAAATCGAGTAGAAGATTTTGATCTTATACTTCGGTACAAAATTAACTTCCATCAGTACCAAAGCTTGGAATAGAATTAATTACTATAAAAGAAGAAGCTCTCTTCTACAAAGAAGGGGAGGTCTGGGAACCTTATACAAACTATATAATGCACTAAAGTTAGAACGAGGTTTTTAATTATATGTTTCATATTGTTCTTAAGATTTTCTTTTACTCCGTAAGATTAATTTTTAACAACTCTTGAACGCTGTGTTATATTCGTGAACATTGAAAATTCAATGTCAACACTTTTAAAACTTAAAACAGCACAAATTTATAATTGGATTATATATGTTCCCATATCTACTGATATCTACTATCATACTCGCACACCTTTTGTACATAATACTTAACAGTTCTTGAGCGCAAAAGTATAATTTATAAATAACGATCGTGGATGTATCTGGTTGTTCGCTAATGTTCAACGAGTTCTCAAAAGTAATGCTAGGTGATTCTGCTGTTTTCTAACGCTCCGCTCTCTAGTGACGAAGAAAGGTACTTATTGCAAGTCGGTTCTATTTCATGCAATAAGAAACAACTTTCTATAATTAAATAATATTAGGCCCTATTGAAAGTAAAACAGCCCCTTTATAATTAAATAATTAAGGGGTTGTTTACTGTTCCTAAAAATCTTTAAGCACTCTATGGTGAATGTCTTAGTAATAAAAAAAAGTTTTTAAAAAGTGTAAAATTAGTATTATTTTTTACCCGATAGGGCACAAATAATCAAAAGTAGTCAAAATATGGGTCAAGTTAACGAATGTCAAGTTACAATGTGGAAATTGAAAATTCGTTACAGATTATATATTACTCCGCTTTTTGAATAATTAGACGGCGGATGTTTTTAATAAATCTTCGTTAAGAGTTGACTAATTTGTAAGTAATTTAAGAGCTTTAAAAGACCTTACACTCGTTAACTAATGATTCGTTAAGTTCTGAAAAAAGTTAATGAAACCCACCACGTGTAACAGAATTCGATTGACAAATTTGAAGCGATAATAGTACATCAAAAAGTAAGCACAGACATCTTGTTGAAGGAGCTGCAGGATTCTGAAAGCGTGGGTAAATAAGCATCATATGCCCAATACCACTAACAGTAGAACTTATACAGCATACTGCCATCAAAGGAGGCAAATCTATCCTGATCCAATAATGCATGTTTCAAAATTAGACAGTAGATGGATTCTTCAAAGCAAGTAAGGGATTTCCAGAAATTATCTGAAGCAAAGTTGGGTCGAAACGAACATGAATGGGATGACTTTCCAGTACGTAACAGTAATTCGTTTACCACAAGTCGATATCTCAAGTTGATTCAGATAGCAAATTCTTTTATTTATTTATTTATTTCCTGTGTGGGATTGCATAACCAGAAGTACTAAGAATTACCGTTAGTCAACAAAAATTCAAAACCTCAAAATGATCGCTGAAGTGGTGGGACTGAAACACGATTTTATTCTTGCCACCACTTGCTCTACAATGAGCAAATGTTTACCATAAATGCTTTCTTCCGTTTTCTATAATAAAAAGAAAATATGTTTTCATTTAATTGCTTGTTTCTTTAATAACCTTATCAATCACATTTAACCTGCTTCAGAAGTAACAACCTTAGAGACTACTTTATTTTAAGGTAATCATTCGCCCCCGATTTTGGGGGGCAGTCCCCGAAATAACACTTCCGTCACCGACTGTTTTGGTCCCCGATTTTCATTAAATGTAAAATAACAATAATGCCGCGACTGCATGGCAAGAAATATTTGCCAACAAAACCTAGTTGCACGGAAAAAAGCACATATTTGACAATTACCGGCCTAATCTCAAAGACACTAACATTCTCCATAATAAGCTTAAAACTGTTAAATTATTATTGTCTTTCTCGGGCAGCAATGCCCCTATGAAGAGATTATTTTCTCTCATGAACTACACATGAGTGGAGGAAAAGTCACAAATTAAACTCGTGTCTACACTAAAAGGCAAACTTAGTTGGAAAAAACAAACGTTAATAATAAGGATGGGCACTTGGATCCGGATCCTTAGTACCCGGATCCTGACGGATCCATTTCCGGATACTTTTGGAACCGGCTACGCGGATCCTGATCCTGGAACTGGTTCTCGGATCCTGATCCTGGAACTGGTTCTCGGATCCGGATTCTGGAACCGGTTCTCGGTTCCTTCAGGATCTGGTTCCGCCCACCCCTAGTTAATATGTCGTGTGAAACTTTTAGTGAACAATTTCTTGAAAAGAACGCTGAGTTACTAAAGAAGATCCTTTGCAGCGAGAAATACATCAGATGAATCCAGGATCATCAAAACAATACCCAGTTTACTTGTCACTGTTCCAAATTTTGTGTCTCCCCGAAATTATCATGGAAAAATGGTCACTTTACCTTATTTGGAATCCCTGTCCCAACTAGGTCATGTTAAAAAAAAAAAAAAACTTTTCCTTTCCCCGCGAATCAATGTGTGCAGCGGTTTAGCAACAATTATTTCTCATTGAATCAATTCCGCATATCCGCAGTAGCATAAATACGTTGAAAATACGTGGATGAGACGTTAGTACCAAAACTTAAATTTATCGTTGTATATGTACCGAAATGTTCACCTGTTCAATGGTTTATTCGACGTTGAATAATGGTTGAGAAGAAACAGGCGGAAATCAAGAAGCGGACGATGAAGAAACGGCCCAGCTGGCCAAACGAGAGCTGTCTATTGGTATACGCATTTAGCTGCATTTTGTCCGTTTGCTTTCCTCATGATATACAGAATTAATTTTCCAACAGTAAATATTCCAACCGTCTGCTGTGGGGCTCGTAGCTGGAACCTTCCGCACTCGTTGTTGGTAGCTCGTCACGCTAACCACTCACCATGGAGTAGCCTTGAGATTCGTTACAATTTTATTATTCCCTTTATATTACGAAGCAGGCAGTCTTGAACGTTGTCGCCACAAATCCAGACGAGTCGGTTCACCACCATATAAGAATAAGACTAAAGAATGTTTTCCTTCTTTATTTGTTGTGTGCATTTTCCCTTCTTTAACACTTTGACCATCACTGCATTATTAAATTTGTACTTCTCAATAAGTGTAATATGTCGCCTTAGAAAAACGCATATAAAGAGAAATCTACAGGGTATGATGTAATTGAAAAGTTGAAAACACTTCACATTAACGCCCTATTAACGAAATAAAATGTTCGGTGAAATATAGTTTAAAATTCAATCTGTTTTCAAGATGCAAATGAGAACATGAGAAACGTACTTAATTTTGTCCTATTAGCTTTTAAGCACAAATTTTTATGCAGTTAACTTGGAAAGACGCATATGAAGCGTAATCTAGGGCACAGTTCAATTATAATAGTTAAGAACACGTCACATTAACGTCCTATCAACGAAATCAAATTTTCGTTGGAATATAGATTTAAATTCACGTGTTTTCAACATGCAAAAGAGGACACAAAATAATAGTTAATGGCATTCAATTAGCTTTTAATTACAAATTTTATCCCATTAAATTAGAAAGAATTCCATGAAATAAAATCTATACCATAGTTGAAAGCAACAGTTGAATCCATGTTGAATCAACATCTTTTCAACATTAACAGCCTTTTCAACAGCCTTTGTTGAAATATGATTTTAAATTAAACGTACTTTTCTTCAACCGATAACAGTTAATCAACGAAATAAACCAAAAATCAACGTTCAAAACACGCTTGTGTACTACTGGGGTTGAATCAATCGGCCTGATCCTTGGATGCCTAAAAGGTCATAAATAAAATTCAAAAGTAATTGAATCAGTCCTTATTTGGCGCACTTACAATTCGATCAATAATTAAACACTGTTTTTATAAAGCTTTCCACATAAATTGAATCGGCAGTTTGAAGAAGGCAATAAATGCAAAAAATGTGAAAATCTACTTTATGCCGGATTTGATATCTGGAAGGGATGGCGCATCTATACAATACACAAAGAAAGCAAAACCCACAAACAAAAAAAGCATTAGTAAAACCTTCAAAAATAGGTGCGAAATAGAGATGGGCAAAACTAGCGTAACAGCTATTTTTCACTGCTACATGGGATAAATTGCTATGACTGCTACAGCCGATGAAAAATTGCAGTTACTGGCTTAGCTGCTATTTTTCTCCGAAGCTTGTTAATAGTAAAACACATTGTTTCCTGTTTTCTAAACAAACAGAACTGCTGGGAGAACGCAACAAAATGGCAGAGACTTGTCTGCAGAGAGGACAACCATGATGTGTGAACACTACGTAATTAGTAGCGTCTGTTACTCGTGTACGGAATTGATATAAACAGCTCTCAGAAAGCAATGCTAGGTAGTTGGCTACGTGGAGTAGTGGATAAGACGTCGGAGTTGTAATACAGTGGTCCCGGGTTCGATACCAGTTCATCGCAAGTTTTTATTTTTTAAATGGTTTATATTTTATTTATATTTTAAATAGGTTATTTTGAAATGTTATTGTTTAATTTGTTTTATAACTTTATTTGCACTTAACGTTTTTTGTAATATTTTCCGTTTATTCTGATTCTGTAGTCCAATTCAGATTTAATAAAATGGTAAAAAAAAAAATGGGTAAGGCATTGGACTTGGGATTCAGTGGTCCCGGGTTCTGTACTCCTTCACCTAATGTTTTTATTTTTTATTTTTAAGAGAAACTCCTTTTTATTTTGTAGTTTCGAAGGAAAGCTCTGGTCTTGCTATTAGACGTTTTTCTTCCTTTGAGGCAGTGAAAACAGTACGCACATTAAATAGTTTATAAAATTCACATAATTTAGAAAAAAATGAAAAAGCAATTTGAAGAAGTGAACAAACGCTAAAAAATCGAAATTAGTTTTTAACTCAAAACGCACCTCAATTTATACCCGCTTATCATAAGGTAGAACAAAAGAACGATAGCTAGTTATAGAATGATTCATCTGGCCTTGGAAATATTAATCTGTTTGAAGAAGGGAACAAGGCCACTAGCGTCTCAAAACAAGAAGGCCTATTTTCGAATGTCTAAGAAAACACGATTCAGTCGCGCTACGTGCCCTTGGTCACTAATTTTATTAAATTTCCTAGTGCGTTTATATAATAATAAATCACATCCATATTTAATCCACTACTGGATGAAGCCTCTCCCCGAAGGGAGGAGTTGGTCTACTGCTCCCACGCTGACCAGACGGGTTGGGAGAGGAGAGCCGAAGCTCTCACTGTGATCGCCACTGTCTTTTATTCACAGCAGCTCCCCAATTGTCCTCACGATGCTGGGTCAACACCGACATTTTTGAGTCCCCACCGGGAATCGAACCCGGGACCGCTCGCACTGAAGTCGAGCGCGCTACCGACTAGGCTACGCGCGAGTATGGCTGAGCTCTTCCTGTCGCTAGTCGCAAGTAATTATACTAATTCAGCATGAAACAATTACGCTTTCCCCTACCCACTGTACCCACCGCTTTATACTTTCCTGATTTAATCGTGTTTTGATGTACTGTTTCTTCTCCACCAGTAAATCCAAGCTCCGATAATTACATAGAATAGTTTTACAACAGTTATGGTAGGAACTAAACTACCTTCGTCCATATCTCTACTGCACACGTAACATGATACAGGTAATTAGGTTATTCTAAAATATTGTTTTAAACTTCTTTTTCACAGACGGGAGTAACTAACTCGCATTTAGATAAGTTTTCATACACTGATATTTCTAACTGCTATTGTTAACAGATATTTACATATAACAACTATTACTATCACTGTTACGGAATAAAAGCAGTTTTGCACATTTGTAGGGCGAAATTCCTGTCAGTGGATAGACGGGGGAAAAAATTGAATTTATTACTTAGGCCCCCTACTTGTAACTTTCGAGTTCATTGTGCATACATTTCTTGTAAATAACATTCATTTGAAGGTTTCTATTGCGTTTTTCTTCACTTTCTGGTCGATTTTTCCATTCTTACGTCTCAACACTTAAAAATGTGCAGACGTTTTTCCATACGTTTGAAGAAGGAAACAAAGTCACCAACTTTTTTTTTAACTCTACAGGAAAAAAATCAATACTTGTAAACTGTCTGAGCAGTACGAAAGTATCAGAAGACCATTTTGAAAATTCAGTAGCAATATTATTTCCTTTCAATACATAATAAACATATTATACAGTTTTTGTTAATTTCCCACTAAACAGCTTTTTGGATTTGTTTCCTTCTTCAAACATACGATTCAATTAGGGTATATTAATAAAATGCTTGGACTAGAAAAGAGGTTGAAGGTCGTATGATGTTAGAGTATATGGTGTCAATTCCAAACGGCCGTTAAGTGTGAAACAAGTGTACCTAAACGGACACTTGTACCTAAACGGCAGTAAGTGTTAAACGGACTGCGCCTGATAAATAGGGGAATGGTTATACTTACTCTTCTTGTGCCTAAATGTGAATGAATTCCACCACAAATCTGTACAAAAAGTGTAAAATAGGTGTATCATTTATTTGTCATCATGCAAATATTGTTGGGATCTCTTCCCACTCTGCAAATCTTTGTCTTGGTTCTGTTTTATCGAGATAACCCCAAGTCTGGGACATCCCATGAATCTGGGAAAATTGTTCCTCTCTGGACATTGAACATTGATGTAAATACCGATAGTTGAGTCCTTCCCGTCTGAAATACAAATCAGTTCGTTTTCCCACATCTTCGTAATAGGCAATCATTTTGTGTTTTACGTCTAGAAAGACATACGAAAACAACCGTAATCATTTTAATTTGTACTTACAAGTCAGACACTTGCTAGTACTGTGTTTATTACTCATCCAGAACGAGGATACACTTGCATCAAGCACCATCTCTCGCCTACGTAAAGAAACGGTTAGTAAGTGATAAAGAAAACTCTTCCAAGCATCTAAAAATAATACAAATTTTCTTGATGAAGTACGTTGCAACGGGAGAGAGAGATCGGATGGACATCCTCACATATCATAACCATACGCAATGAATACACTGTAGTTCCATTTGCGTGGCTAAAAAAAAAAATGTTTATGCTAGCTCTGTTTGACGACTTAAACATCATTAATATAATATGTAATTGTGTGGCATATGTTGGTATTCTGATTTAGCACTCACTGTAAAGAGAACAGAGATCAAGTAGAGGAAAAGTTAGCTAACAAAAACCTTTATTTGCGCATGCGCAAGCAAGGTTCTCCTTTATGACGAGAAGGGGTTCAGTAAACTTTGGTTCTGCACGGCACGTATCCTTTGCTTTCTTCCTCATCTTGTTTCACTGCAGCATAAATCGTTTTTATTGTTCATTGCCTTCTGATGGTCTTTGGTAAGGCCTTCTTTTCTTTACTTTCTTGGTCGGAAATAACTCTATCGTCAAAAGTAAACAAATATGTGCAACAAAGTGAAGTGGTATGTTTATATTGAGTCCATTATCATATCATTAATATTGGTGGTAATGAAGTGATAGCTGTCAACTGTCATCGTTTGAACGAACGTTCATAATCTAGTAATAGGCCCAAGGATAGAAGAAATTGCTTGATATTCTTCCAACAATTTGTCGTCAGTCACGTTCAATTTATCCAATTGATCCCAGGAGGTTGTTCCTCATGGTTTGGTCATTCTCCAAAACTTTATATTCCATCTTGTAGGCTACAATTCAAAATCCCAGCCCATCATCCTCATCCAGCACTGTCAATATTCCCATATCGCATATAACAAATTGACGTCCGTAAGTGTTGAGACACCCTAAGGATAGTTCATATTCTAATATCTCAGGGACACCCTGCTTGGATTCATTTTTCACCACATGTCATTTTAGAACGTCCTATAGAGCTCGTGGTAGAGATACCCGAACGAAATATCCTAAACTAATATCTCATGAGGATATTATAGTAAGATATTCAGTTGGTGATGTGAATGGGATGAAACAGGACTTCCATGGATCTCTCTCCAACGTAAAATGGTACAACTTTTGAACTTTAAAAAATGTTTCATTGTAGCCAGTCTCCATGAATTGGAATGTATGTATGTAAATTATTCGATTTGCAACGATTATATACAATTAAACGAAGATCTTTTACGTCGGAAACGCATTAAATTATAAATGTCGAGAATCAGAAGCGTGTTTCTGCTTCTAAAACATAGAATAATTCATCATCTGTAGAAAATGCATGCTCTTATGTTTCCAGAGGACTACAAAATTAAAAACCAGTTGAAACAAAATATCCAAACCAGGATTCACAAGCCTAGCCAAACTTTAAGAATCCATTTGCAGGACCAATTTAATATAAATTATATGGGCTGAACAAGCAACTATGACCTAAACCCGGTACACGTAACAGAAATGGTGACATCACTCGGCGAGCATTTTCGTGGGTACCACTCCGGTAATCGCCTAGTGAAACAGAGAAATATCCTGGGAAACCCAATGGACAGGAACAGGACTCGAGAGTACCGAGTGCTGATTTGAAGTCCGCGACAGTAACCGATATATCACGGGTTCTGGGTGTAGTATCTTCCAGTGTGCCATGTCTAGATAGACAGACAGACAAAAGTACAGAAAATTTAACAGTATTCCGCAAGAGTAACACAGTGACTGTAGCTTAATTGGTAGAGCAATGGTTTCGCATTTAGAAGGTCCAGGGTTTGAATTCCAGTCGGGCATCTCAACTGAGGTTTCTCCAGGGTTTTACACCAGGCTCATGCCGAACTTATACCTTCAATGGCCCTTGCCCATATTTTCCCCAAATGTGTCCTGGTCCTAACAGTACACCTACCTTTGAGAAACGTTGCAGTTACGTAACTTTGTAACACTGGTAACCTGACAGTGTAAACTATTTCGGAGGACTGGAATTCTTGGAAGACACACGATGTCAATGGACAATGTCCTGTCCACAGTTCTCACTCTACCCTGTCTCGCGATCACTTTCTTCTTATTACTAGATAGTAGATTTTTAAGTTCTATAAATTAAGTTTTACACACTTAAAATAGGCACTTTAAAATATAAAATTAGATAATAAAAATAAAATTAGGTTCTTAAATTAGGAATTGTATATTTTTAACATTGTTATACATTAA
This sequence comes from Lepisma saccharinum, assembly GCA_022664845.1. NCBI lineage: Eukaryota > Metazoa > Arthropoda > Insecta > Zygentoma > Lepismatidae > Lepisma > Lepisma saccharinum. The sequence goes on from JAGDQP010005996.1 coordinate 68,548, forward strand.
AAAAAAAATCTTTATAACACTGAAGTGAACAGAAATACACGATGAACGCACTTCAACAAAGTGACTATTAAATTTATGGAGAAATACAAGTCTAAACTCTAATTGCCTACTACTTTACCTCAAATCGTACTTACATAAAAAAAAAAAAGTTTGGACAGGTGGGAAGAGGTGTTTTGAACTATTGGCTGTTGGTAGGCCTGTTCGTCCACTTACACTTATTGTCACCTGGACTATATCCTATTAAAATGTTAGGTTAAATTGTTGTTCTTGCGTTGTACTGAGGTGTGGCTTTCTAACTTACTTACACACTCGAACTTCAGAAAGCACGCTAAGCGGCCGCAGCTCAGTTGGTCGAGTGTTGGCTTAGGATTCGGAAGGTTATGGGAACGATTCAAGCGGTGGCCAATCCTGACAGGTTTTCCTCAATCATACTAAGCAAATGCTGGGATGGTACCTACTAAGTAGGCCCTAATCGACTACCTATCAACATCCTCTCCCTATTCCGTCCTCAACCTGAGATGCCTAAAGGCTATAAATAAAAATTCAAAATTCACAATAGACGATAGATGCAAATATATGTAAATATAGCACTTGTGAAAGACATTCTTGATCGATATCTACTTGATTCCGAGAGTTGCGGGTCCGAGTGCATCTGGGTGTGAAATTTACGTAAAATGCATATAAGCTTGCCTAAAATTATACACTATATTTTTTTAAAAAGAAAATATCTGAATTTCGGGCGTCTTATTTTCTTATCTTCAAATATAGTTGAAAACTTTCTTATTTATCCGCGACCGGATTTGAACCTGTGATATTGTGATTTGTTGTTCGTTGTTTTATCCACTCATCCATGGATCATTCTGTGCAGAATAATAAGTCTATTATGCATTTCATTAACTCAGACATGGAATGTGGTGACATTGACAGTCTTTTTTTAATTACAGAATGGCTTTAAGCAGGGCATGTAGAAGTTTTTATACATCTTCAAACAATAAAATTTCTCGAAACTTAATAATTGATTCTGCCAAGTTTTTGTCCCTTTTCTGGATGAAGCATAAACGTTCCTTATGTTTCAGGAATAGCTTTGAATGTCGGAATATCGTACTACACCAATGTAGATCGGCGTTTAATCGAAAAGTCAACCAAGTTCGGTGTCCGCGATATTGGCCCAGTATAGGCCCGTTATCAATGTGCTGCAAGGATTGTTCCTTAAATCTGTATGTTCCGTCCTGCAGTCTTGCGTTTCCGAGTATGGTACTACAGACGTAACTAACAACATTATTGGGCATGTGTTCCTTTATTTCATTCTTGGCAGGAGGTTTCATCTTGCTTGGCTGTGTTCCTATATGATGTCACTTTATTCGTTTTACCAGTCGGCAGGATGTTCCGTCCGGCCAAAAATTGTGACATGGAACAACAGTAATACGTAGGGAAAATACAGAATAATGGCTTTTCCACTTGGCATTACTTGTAATGCAGCACCACTAATCGCCAATTTCACTGAACGTGGGTTTCTTACGTATTACGTATGTTCCGTACGTATTTACGTACGCAACCTACGTAATACTGCAAGTGATACATTTACATTACTGGCAATGTAAGTGTTTTTCTCAGTGTGCTTGACAGAAGATAATTTTTCCATCAATAGTGAAGCACGTTAAATCTTATATTCACTGACGAATTAGAAAAACTTTGAAACTGGCTACTATAAGCATGTATTATAATTTTCAAGTTTAATTTTGACGTTGGGGCTCCGCACTCCGTTGTCTAGAAATCAACTGTGCTTTCCTCCCGCTCGTGACATTGGACTACTCACCACGCAATATTTTTGTCAGAACCATTCCCAGTGCCCCAGAACACACGTGAAAAGACTTACGGTACGCTCTCGCGCAGGCGCAGAGCGTGAACTTTAAGTAACACAGACAAGCGCTTTGTCGGCAGCTCCCAGCTTAGTCCAGTGGTTAATGTATCGGGAAGCTGATCCGAAGGTTCCGAGATCGAACCTTGGCGTGGTTACTTTTACACTGATTTTTAAAAAAGAAAATTAACGTTTGTTTTTTATGTATATACGTATTAGGAAATTTAAAAAAGTAGTGATAATATACCAAACAGAGGCTACTAAAAGCTAGGATGTATATAAACCCACCAGGGCGTGGTGTGCAAGGAAAGCGTCCGAAGGGAGCTGGGCTGTTAGCGGTGGGCACTGGGGATACGCAAAAATGCTGTTTACGAAAAGAGCTGTTAACTCAAAGAGTTCTGTGCCGTACCGGAAGTGTTTCCATGTGGGCTCTCCTCTCCATGACCACCACCGCTAAAGAACATTTTCATATTAGGTGCAACCTAGAAAAACCGGAAACGCAAATGTCATACTAACATTGCAGGAACGGTCTGTATGGGAAGGGGTGGGGTCTGAGCCAAAGCTGCCTAAAGGCCATAAATGCTATTCAATTCCATTCACTTAATCACGAGGAGGACCTTTGAAGTATCCTGAATTCTATACGCCATTGCTTCCAGTTCTAAAAGACAAATAAGCAAGAAAAAGAAAACGGAAGAATAGTCCAGAAACAAACAAAAGAATATAATTTGTTTTGCTGTTTAATTGCGTGCTTCTAATGATAATATCTTATCTTCACTGCAAGTATGACGCATTTCTGGCCTTGGAAAATAAATGACATCATACACATTCACACTCCTAATGAACTTGACTTGCGTATCAAAGTTTTTCAACGACGTTACACATGGTATATATATCCATCCACACCAGCAGACAATAAGAGAGATAAAGAATAATAATAGTCGTAATAATTATCCTCTGGAGCAGCCATGTCAAATGTGGCGTTTGTAAGTGCCATTAAACTTAATTACGCTGACTGAAACCTAAAATTTAATGTGTTGTAGTTTACACATTCAATTAGCGCTAGGTATTATTGTTAAAACAACAAAATTATCTTTATATGAGTAAAAGGTAAATGTATCACCTATGCGATGTGCATGTGCCGTGAGCGGCACATGGGGCAAGTGGAGGCAGCGCTCTACATATTCTTGACCTACGGAGAAAGTAAAGTAGGGTGGTCAGTCCAAGAATTGACTGCCTTTACCTCCCAACGTGTCCAGTAATAATAATAATAATAAGTCTGATGCGGCCCGATCAGTTATTTCGCCAATCCTCCAAATTCAAGATAACTCAATCTGAAATTGAAAGTTTACGTTAAAAATAAAAACACAGAAACGCTGAGAACCTAAATATTCCCACTTTTAACCTGCACTTTCAAGACCAAAACTTCTGGCAAATGTCCTGACTCGAATCAAATCAATCGCCTATTAACAGGGAAGCCCTGGAACGCGAATCTCAAGGGGGATTCTTGTTCAAGACGATCGCATAATGCTGGGTGGTCGCCTTATTTTTTTTTTATGTTCCTCAACACCAATAGTATCTATTCTATCCATGAGGTGTAGTGATTTTACGGTGAGGCAGGGCACCACCCCAGAACATTTCTTACGTGAATCGAGGAAGTTTTAATCCTAACTATACTTCATAGTGGAATTCTTCAACATGTTTAAAACTAAAATTTCCTCGCTGAACTAACCTACATAAAACATTCGTAACCAGTAGGTAATTTCAGAGAGATGTTTAAAAAAAAAAGAAAAAGAAAAAGAAACACACCAATCGTAAATCATGTCAACTGAACTATTTAACAGCAAGATGTGGCTTCTTTTAAAAGCAAAGAAAGTTTAAAACTATGTAGAGGAAGATGATATCCACCACTAACAGCCTTGCCTGCAACAGATAAGAAATCGCAAACGTTGTGTGCGTCGTTAGATAACCTTGTGGCCAAAGTCTATTTCTTTCCATCCTCCTGGTGATTTCACAAGGGAATGTACAACTGCTTATGCTCCTGTAGCTCATACAGCATAAATAAAACTATAGTTCCTTGTTGTTTTCCACAGTGAGCTTTGGTCAACCCTTTACATTCACACACAGCTGCAGAGAACAAAAGTGTCAAGAGGATAAAGAGTAAATTTAAGATTGATGGACAATGAACATAGCCCTTATTCTCTTTTCAAAATGGTCACCATAATCATTTGTGTTCTGCGCAGACCGGTAGGTCCTTCTAAACAAGTTTAGCCTATGGTCATAGTACTATTTACAGTTTACAAATATCTTTGAATCGATCTTTGATTTAATCTATATGTCCTGTAATTAATATTACGCAATTTGAATTGACACTGAATTTGAATTTTATTTATGACCTTTAGGCATCTAAGGCTCACGCCGGGATAGTGATGGGGAAAGGATTCGGCAGGGCCTATGTTGAAGGTGCAATACCGACCTTTGCCTGGTGTGACTGAAGAAAACCCTGAAGAACCTCAGTCAGGATGGTCGGCCGCTGGGATCGAACCCACGACCTCCCTAAAACTATGCCAACGCTCTACCACTGAGAATTGGCAATGAAGAATGAGCGGGAGTACTTTACTATTCCTGACACCCAGTATATTATATTCGTATATCCACATCTACAGTGTATGATTTGTGTGCATGTGTGAATTGATTTATGTCGTCTAAGCATAAGACTCGCCCGGGATAGGGTGGGGTAAAAGGATCGTGCAAGGAAATTATTTTAAGGTATTTATGCATCTGAGGATCAAGCCGGGATAGTGTTGGGAGAATGTGTTGGAAGACAGACGGCCATGGACTATTTATAGGCACCATCACAGCGTTTGCCTGATATGGTTGAGGAAACATCTTGGGAAACCTCAGTTAGAATGGTCAGCCGCTTGACTTTCCGAATGCAAAGCCAATGCTGTTCAACTTTTTTGAAACTTTGTTGGGAAATTTCATACATCTGTTACCCACAAAATGATCATTAACTCTTACCTTCTCAGTTGAATCTACTTGTTATGGATATTTTGTATAATATTCTTTATTATATTAGGTATTTTGAACTGTCTTATTTTGTCCTAAGTAAGTTATCTTACGCCAATTCCACATTAACTTATCCATTCCTTGTCTACCTAATATTGGCATTGGTAGATCTTCATTTATGATTATCCAATTTGTAGTCCACAAATTTTGTTTGTAAACTCTTGGTAAGTTTATTTGACCATACGGCGTGATTACATTGGTTCCTATTGATGCAAGTTGCATATCACACTTTCCGATGAATTCAGTCAAACTGAGCTTTTGTATTGTCTTTAGGTTCATTATATTTTAACTCGCACCAGAATCTACCATAGCATCTACAGTATATCATTACCATTGATCCGTAATTGTGCTACTAAAACAGGTAAAGCATTTACATCGTGGGTGCAGTAAATTGAGTGTAACCAAAGATCTTCCTATTCGTTAACCGATTTTACATCGGAAATCTCTTGAACGTCTTCGAAATTCTCAATTTTATTTCCACCTTTAGAGTCTACTTTGCAGTTACTCTGTGAATCTCTTTTCTTTTCTAAACAGCAAACCATATAACGCGGGACAATTGCAAACTTGGTGACTATAAGAACAAAATTTGCAATTTTGAACCATCTGAGTACATGCTTTCTTTCTTGCTATAAAACTGAGATCTACTGTTTGAAACTTGATTTATCTTAGTTCCATGTGATATGAAACGAGCTAGCATGGAACTATCTCTATCAATCATTTCATGATGTAAAGATATTGAAGTCGCTTTTTCGAAATCCAACTCCTCCGTTGATAGTAACCTTTTACGTAAGTTTTTATCATATTGCAATGTCCTACGTGTTTACACACACGGGCACATTATATAAACAGAACAGTGTTTATAAACATACATGTGACAAGTGTTGTAACCACAACAAGCAGTGAAGTGACACAAACACCAGGAGACGACAAGAACAAACTCATCATGGACACAACAGATGGGGTTGCTGTCAACATGCAGAGGGAGTTGGAGTCATCGAAGGATTGACCTGGAGGACCGCGCCCAAAGAAGACTATAAAACCACGATGCACCAGCTTTAGAGTATCACTTACTCCTGGGTGGTCAACTCCTCTCCTTTACTTGTTCACAGAAGGCATCGCTTCTGGAACATCCTGATATACAGAAGGCATCGCTTCTGGTATCATCCCGCATATACAGAAGGCATCGCTTCTGATATGTACTCTACCTAACTAATCAATCCCTTTGTTCACAGAAGGCATCGCTTCTGGGACAAACCTTGCATACACAGAAGGCATCGCTTCTGGGACAAACCTCGCATACACAGAAGGCATCGCTTCTGGTGTGTATTCTACCTAAAGTTCACCTCATTGTACACAGAAGACATCGCTTCTGGTGCATCCTAGACACACAGAAGGCTTCGCTTCCGGT
>JAGDQP010005997.1:374-74874 GCA_022664845.1 Lepisma saccharinum
CCGCGGATAATCAACACGAAAATACTTTTGAACAATTTTAACAAACAACTATGACTTAACAACAGCGCCAATGACCTTGGCTGAATAACTTATACTCACCCTAACTAGTTATCGCTCTAAAAATAGTTTTTGCACCTGCCGATCGTGACTCATGATTCCTTTCTCAACACGCGTGCTTCCATTTCCCTTTTCTACATTCTTTGTCTTCACTTACAGTACGGTTTTGTATGTTCCGTTATAACATTTAATTGTAGACCTCGAAAGTTTTGAAACTAGTTCAATGAAATTTTCCAAATTTCTTTAGGAAATCCTGACGTTTGGAGAACTCGCCAATAAATTGTCCTAAATTAAAAAGTGAACCTCTCCTACGAAATGCGATAATGAAACAAAACAATAATTTAAAAACTATGTATTAATTTTAATAGTGTTTACTATATGCAAGGACATCAAAATAGAACATTATAAAACGCAATACTTCATACAAACACTCTTTGATACGTTTATACCTTTTCAATCCCACAATTTCTGGACCTTGGGAGACGCAACAGACAAAATCATTTGATAAAATATTAAATCACAATTTCTTTCATACTTTCACAATACGCAGCGATACACTATTTAATATACATACAGAATGATGACACTATTTAATGGGATTCGAAAATTGTTCATACATCAAAACAAAGAAAGTATTATATTTAACGTAGAATTACGTGTCTTGATGGTTGTAAAGTAGCACGTTACTGCATGTAGCTTGAGAAAATACTTACAAATAGTATAGTAACAGGCGTTAAGTTCCCTAAAAGAAGTGACATGATTTACATGAGGCTACCTAAACTGAACACACAGGCTATCAAAACGTATATTTCTGCGTTAAAATGTAATATTCTACATAGCTGAAGAAACATTATATACCAGACTAATAGACCAATATAATTTCAACGGACTGTCGTGTAAATTTAATAAGCATTAACAAACTTTAGCCTTTTTTCAAAGATCCAGACTTCCTTTATATGTAATAAATACATTTAAATGTTCATAAAATCGTTAACGACTTCCGTGCGTCTCAAACATCATATGAATATCAAAGAGGTCTACAATTACTTCAACTTTCGTGAATATAAAAAAATCCAATCAAGGAGATGTTGTTATATATGAAAATAATAATTCGGAAAATATTGGCCTAATATTACAACACCATTTTTATGCTGTTCTTGCATCATCTGACAAGACTCTGCCACACATACTGCATTTACAAATTGTTTGCCGGACACAAACTGCGACGCCTATGCATACATCGAATGTCAATAATTTGATCTTTTTCGAGCTTAGCGGTTATCTCCTGTTCTATTTCACGTGCGGCTAACGCTGATATTCTGTCTTGACCAGACTTACAACGAAGACATGATTTGAGCCTCTTATGCATGCTGAAAGAACGCTCACAAGAAGCTGATGACACCAATAGCGTCAAGGTTATTTCCAACAAACTCGTAGTTGGGAGAAAATTGCCTTGGACAGAGCAGCAGCATGCAGGTCTGATACAGTGTTTACAGCGCAAACCGCTTCAAGCGCCACAGTTTCGCGGTTTCTCCGCTTGCAATGCTTTTTAAATGGCAAGAAGAGTTTGAAGAGCACACACTTTCTAGTTCCATACGCTATGGCTTCAGTGTAGAAACTCAATGAATTTTCCTCTGTTCTAAGTTCTTTTATGGCTTCAACAACCGAACAAATAAGTAGCTGGGCGTCTGCTAGCGTAATATCTTTTCCTTGCAGAAAATTATTCAGTCCACTCGTAATTTCCAAAATCTTGCTGAAAACAATTAAGCATGAAACACTTGCGAATGATTTCAGTTTGTTCGCAATACCCTCAGCAGCTTCCGTAGTCTTCTTAGCATCGAATGCAGATATTATAGCTCCATAATTCTTTTTCACAGCATTCAGTGAACGAATATGTGAAGCCTAACGTATGTCTGAAAGACCAGGTATACTAGACTGCTCCAAACCTAACGCTGTCTGAATTTGCTGTAATCGTTCATGAGCTTCGGCGGAGAAATAATTATGCAAAGTCTGCAATAAATCAAAAAAGTATATGCTTCTTCGAACGTACACACTTCTACAATTATTAAATTTAACTGGTGCGCATAGCAATGGATGTACAGTGCGAGGGGATGAGACTTCCGAAATAACTTTTGCACACCACCTATGTGACCTCTCATAACGCTCGCGGCTCGCCTCATCGTAAGCTTGCCCAATGCATATTGAGTCCTTTAACACCTACAGAAACCAAAGTTTCGATAATTGATTTCGATATGTATTCAGCATTTACCTCACGAAGTTTAACAAATTTCAAAAAGTGCTCTTCTGGTTTAGAATTTTTCACATGTCTCACGCCAACACTAAGTTATTCAGAAACACTAATATCACGCGTTTCTTCAGCCATAACGCTGAACTTTCCAGTGGCATTCAGTTCACCTACAATGACATTCATAATTTCCTCACACAGCAAATGATAAGTTCATTTTGAATTTCTGCGGATAAATAAGTGGTATTCCCTGGCGCTTTATAATCCTTTAAAGAGGGGTCAAAGCGTCGTAACAACTCGAATGTTTGCAAGAAATTTCCCCTATTTAAACTGCTGTTGGCTTCATCGTTGCCTCGGAAAGCCAATCCCTGTCAACCCAAATGGCTCACAATCGCTACAATACGTTTTTAATACTCACGACGGGTAGTTATTTCTTCTCTAGATCCGCGGTTTTGCAGTTCCAGGTCATCTCCAGTTTCTTTGGACATCTGAAAGGAAGGTATGGTATATTTAAGGAGCTGCTCCGGTCCATTTCGAGCCCTCCGTTCACATCTACTACAAGTACAGTGACATAATTAATTATTTTATTTCTTCGTTGTTCAAGGAACAATCTACACTAAATTGGATGAATGATGTGCGCTGGAACAATCGTAGTTCACAATTGGCTACTACAACTGATCAACTACTGATTCCGGTACGCCTTCAGCAATATATTTGTCTATGCCCTGTCAAATGAAACAAATGCGAGTTGCTTTTATTTTTTGAGTTGCACTGTCTCTGGCTTTGTTTCGTAGAAATATAACGGATTAAGTTCAGTAGAGGGGGTGAAATAAAATATAAAATTTACTGAAGAAGTGGGACGGTTAAAGGGATGCGAATATTGACAAATGTAAGAGGAGCAGTCTCGAATTAATGTGCAATAAAACAGAAAGGGTGGTGAAGAAAAGGGAACTATTTGCAGTAGCAGAAGGTAACTTAAGGACGTGTATTAGAAAGTGTCTGTTTTGGCGATGGCAATATGCAATGGATGACAGCTAACCTGACTTTAACTAACCCATCTTCACTCGCTTCGCCCGATATCGCCTTTATCGAGATGGGCGAACAGTTGGAGCCTCTTATAGACGTGCGTGGAGCAATACATATCGCATTGGCCTTCGCATTGCATGGGAGCAAGTAGATTCTGAAATTGGAGGATTCCGAAGGGATTCACGTTAATGAAATCGATGCAACGAATCTGGAACATAGGTACGGAGGTGACCACAGCGTGATTGAAACATCAGTGGCAAAAAATAGTGGAAAATAAGTGTAACGAAAAATAATTATTTTTCTATTATTATATAAACGCTAGATCTTGTTTACACTTGAAGTTTTCCTTATTTGGTCAACCATTGGTACGAGCATCCTATCCTATTTTGTTTATCACTATGCGAGTCTGACCCCGAAAATCGATAATTTATTGAAACAATCTAAAATTCCGGGCTAAAATCAGACGTATGGGAGCCCTAACGTTGCATATAACTCACTTTAGATGTTCGCCCCAACGAGAAAGCTGCAGAATTGTTATATGCGCTTTTGACTCACACTATTATTTCACATTTCCGCTTATTGTCGGCTTATTTACTAATTAGTTGTCTATAAAAATCACAGTAATGCCAAGCGAGTAAAGACGGGTTAGTTAAGATTAGATTTTGTCCGTTTATCCATTATTGCTGGACCCCTTCTGTTATGATCAAGTTAACCCCCTTTCATGGCTATAGGAACCTATACATAATAACTCGGAGCGCTTCCAGTGCTCTATGGCAGAACGAGTTAAACTGTAGTGGTATATTTTAGGTATTTTATTAATACGTGTCAGTATCCATAGAAGACTAGAAAGTACCGTGTTAGTTATCAATAGTCGCCTGGACACGGTTATTCACTTGTACACCGTAGCCAACACCTCTCCTGTAATCTGTAAAGTTTACAAGAGGTTCACAAAAGAAATCGGAACTGCACCCCATATTTTCTAAGAAGGCTGTTACTTGGCTCAAAATTGGCCCACATTTCTATTGACTTTTTATGGTAGGTGGTTCCCTAACGCTCGTTTAATTTTTCTGTGTCCTTCTTCCAATTCCGCAACCCAGATTTTCGAAAAGTTGTTTCTACGTACCCCGATTGGGTTCCAAAACCATGTCATGGAAAACAAAGGCATGCATCACGCAAAGCACTATACTCCAACCAGTTGTAAAGAGTATACCAGTTTTTTTTTTTTTTTTTTTTTAATGTTCGTGTTCGCTTTCCAAAAATTGTACACGGGTAATTTTGTAATTTTGGTTGATTGGGAGAAATATTTCCTAAGTTATTCAAGTAAGTGTTTTGCTGTGAGGTACTAGCGATTTGCTGAACTTGATCATCACCAATGTCCGAATGAATATTTTTCTCAACAACAACATGTACTACTTTATCAGTTTCGTTGCAGGTATCACTATTTCCATGTGAAATAAAATAACAGATTTTATAAATCTCTTCATATTTAACTTAATCTCGAGAACACATAAATAGCAAACTAAACACTCCGCACTACTCTTAATGAAATGGAAAAAGATTTTCTGGAGTGATAAGTCCGCTTTTTACTGAACCATGCCGATGGGCGATTTGGCGTAAACAACATGAGTTCATGTCTCCTGGTTGCGCAATTGGAGTTTGACAGGCCGCCGGCGACGGTGTCACTGTCTGGGGAATGTTTTCCTTTCATTCCTTAGGTCCATTGGTCATCATTCGTCACACATTACATAACGAAAAGTATCGCGATCTGTTTAGCTGATCATCTGCACCCATATATCCAGGCAAAGTTCCCTGATAACAGACAGTGCAATCTTCCAGCAGGATAGCGCACCGTGTCATCGAGCTGAGATCACTACAGAACGGTTGTAGGAACATGACAAAGAATTCTCAACACTACCCTGGCCTCCAAACTACAAAATCTACAAAATGAGACGAAACAACCTTAATTTTGGTCACGTGGACAACACTGTATCTGTGTTTGCTGCTTAAAGGGTTGATAAGTCCAAAATGTGCTATAATGAGTTTGCCCAGAATTGTTGTAAAATGAGCTACTGAGGGGTAAAGTGAGCTAAGAACAATTTCACTTCTGAGCCTAGTTGCTCATCAGTGAAATTTTGGATTATGTGAAACAAAACACACAAACATGTTTATGTTATTAACAGGCAATCAACGTAATATCTGTAGTAAGCAGTAGCGGCGATTAAATGATGAAAGTGGGGGGCAAAAGCCACAAAAATCTTAATTTTCCTAATAAAACCATACAAATTTATAGGTCAGTTCAAAAAAAAGGGGGGCAATTGCCCCCTTAATCGCCGCCCATGGTAGTAAGTACTACAACCAGAAGCAATGTGCATACAAATGGATTTTATTCTATACTTAATGACACTGACAGAAATATTGTAAGTTCTGTAAAATTTCTTGGTTTGCATATTGACAGTCCATTAAATATCGCTAACCATATTGATAATCTGAAAATTAAATTAAATAAAACATGCTTTGCATTAAAAATGCTGACACAGTCGGTAAGCTTTGAAACTGTTCGTCTAACATATATAACAAACTTTGAGTCTCTCCTACGGTAAGGAATTATGGCATGGGGTAACAAGAGCAAAAGTAAAGGTGTTTTCAAAATTCCAAAAAGATCACTGCGAATAATGACACAATTACCACAAAGGCATTCATGTAGGGAGGTTTATAAACAGTTAGAAATGTTGACGTTACCTTCACTATTAATATATGAAAGCGTAATATATATTTTTCAAAATATTACTGTTCTACTCAAGTATACAGATATCCATAAACATAATACGCGAAACAAAACGAAAATATTTGTTAATAGACATACGCTAAACATTTAAAAAAAGTAGCCCGGTCAATCTAGCCATAAAGCTATACAATAAGCTTCCCTTACAGATAAGAAATGTAATAAAAATCGAAGAGTTTAAAAAAGAAGTAAAAAGAATGCTCATAAAATACTCTTTCTACTCTATTGATGAATACTTGGAAAGTGATATCAGTAAGTAATGTGTAATGTAAATAAGAGATTATGTATTTTACACTATTATATATAATTAGATGTGTACTTTTATTTGTTCATTTTACGGTTGGTAAATTTTAATTATAAAATTTAATTTAATTATAATTTTATTTCGGGCTTAACGTGTAGTATGTAAATTTCTATGTATAGCTCTACTGTATATAAAGTTTTGTATTTTCCACTACTATATATAATTTGATGTATACTTTTGTTCGTTATTTTTACGGTTGTTATTATATAATTATAATTGTGTTTAGGACCTAGTATGTATTACAAACTTTTCTATGTATAGCTCTACTGTATATGGAGCTTTTAGATAATTATATATATTTTGTGATTTCTGTAAATATCAATGTATCTTCTGATGTGTCTTATATCATAATTGTACTCATTTGTACACAATATGATCTACAAGACAAAGAAATAAAGTAAAGTAAAGTTTGGACTTACAACCTTTTACGCAGCAGACATCTGTGGATCAGATCATGAATAAGATGCTTCTACGTTTATCGACTACACAAAGAATTGTACTTCTAGGGTTGTTTTGTGGTGAATATCGCTCGTATCTAAACCTAATAGTTAATACGGTCACCTAATAATAAAGGAAGGTGAATTTATTTAAAATACTGTACTAAAATTATAAACCTTTATAAAAATTACTAAAAATAATTACCTTTATTAGCAACTGAAACAAATGTGCCTGGTGGGCAGATACGACATTCTGCCTCAGAGTTGTTTCTTCCAGGCCTGAAATCGGGAAATCGTTTCTGTAAATCATCACCAAAAATACATTTACGTATCGGCATGGTTCAGATCACTGATCAACACTTTATTCTTCCTCCACTGCCGTGTAACAACTGCGAGTGGAGCAGTTATAAACCACTGAATATTTCTTAATCTGATGTCATATGAAACTCAAATCAGAGAAAGCCGCAAATGGCATGTTAGAAAGAAACTTGCGTCCGAACGTGAGCCGCGGTAACTGTCTCAACGCAAATGTCCAGTAATGTTTAATTGTTGGAAGAAAAGTTCCTTCTTTGCGCTCACAGCTCGATGTGTTCAATGTATTATATTTCCTTACTTTGAAAATAGAACCCTCCTGCCTTTACCTACTCTGAATGTTATTTATGTATCTTCAGTCAGTGTTTTAGAAATTTATTACTATAATCTTATCAACGCAGAAATAAGAACTACGTATTTTAGTGACACTTGAAAAATTATACCATTTCTGAAGATCTTCAAACCAATGCTATCAAACTGTGTTTTTACCTAGAATTTCCCAGACACATGAGGTTCGAAATAAAGAAAACTGGCAATGATAGCAGTCCTTTTCAGTTGCTCTCAGAAACCAGGTGACTGGGAAGGGTATTTCCCCACGTTTAATATTCACACCATCACTTTCTGAAATTTCGCGCTGGTAGTTCAGCGGAGTTGAAGTTCCGCTGCTGGTCACTCTAGCTGAATGATATTTCTAGACCTTTCCTAAGTTTCACAAGATAAATACCGGGATGGTTTCTAGAAGAAGGCTTTGCAGTTACTATCCTCATCTCTATTCACAAGAGGATTGTGTGTCGAAACAGCTAGATCTTAACTTTATGACGAGCTTTGCCATAGTTTCCTGTCGGACATATTAATGTAATTCAAGTCAAATAAATACATAAAGACCACTTTCAGAATGTCAAAAACTTATTCTCTAATAGCTGCTCTAAAGTTTTCGTTTCTCTCTAATTAGCTTGCTTATGTAAGTAGAAGTCATTTCAGAACTTTTCATTTCATTAATTTTCCTGTAAATGTGAGGTTGATTTGAGGGAATGAAGCCTTAAATGAAGCGATGGAATCACTTGCGAACAACTGAATTTAATTTAAATGAAATTTAACTAGCTGGCACTAACCCTAAGAATCATAAAAGTTTTTCTTGATAAGAAAAAAATATCAACGTTCAAACCAATCAAACTGTCGACAGTCGATGTGATTCTCCAGATTTCAAATTGGCGACAATTGGTAAATCCTTATACAGTGTGTCCGAAAAGCTATCGAACCATATAACTCAAAAACTAAACGAAACTCTTTCTTCAAAGATACTTTATTCCTCCTGTCTGTTGAGAAAATTTTGTGATACAAACATATTGAATGTCATGCATGATTTAAAAATAAATATTCAAAATGTTGCCAGAGACGATTTTTTATTCGAACTGAATATATTGACACAGAATTCACTGATGCAAATTATTGCAACATTTCTTAATACCACCGAACAATCTGGATAACCATCTATTGAACTTGAAAGAAAAAGTACGTTGATGAAGCCTTACAAACATTACACAAGGATTATTGAGCTATTCCCAAAATCCATATTTTTTACTTATTACGAACTACGCTGGCAACACTGCTGCTGTCAAGTGTCACTTACAGACTTGGTCACCTGTGGCTAGCATACTAAGGAACGTTTAAGGCAAAAAAGAGAAACTTAGTTATTTTCGAAAATATACGATAACCTACATACACCTTGCAACCCTGAAATGTCGGTTGAGAATAACGTTTTGAAATTGGCAACATCGGTGCTGAAACCCCCAAAAAGGTACTCGAAAACATGATCAAACGTACAAATAATGTATACAAGAAAATAATAGACACTTTGAATATTTGCTGTAATTTGAAGTAATGTGGTAATTTCAGGGTTCACCTATATTATGAGACAGAAAAGAAAAATGTTACTGTAACTTTTCTCCGAATACAGCTACACCGGCCAATAAAATATCGTACAATAGGAAATCGTATAAGGATTTTAACTGTAGTATATGACAAAATACTCAGATGTCTTTAAGCTTTGAAAAAAAAAAAAAACGTATATCAGGGAAAAAACCTTGCTTGGAGCTATTATGATACCCATATTGCTGTTGTGATACATGAAAAATTGCAAAGCGACAACACATGTAAAGAGTTCATAGACCCTAGAATGAGACAGCTATGACCCTTGTATATCACCTGCAAAATTTTCACCTAATTGCAGTAAATAGCACCCAAGTTATGATATCAAATGTAACAGCAGTTGCAATTAAAGATAAATGTTGTTTAAGGAATGCAGCGATAATTTAATGATACCGTAGTGGAAACGTATGATTCTGGCGTAGAAATTCGTGATACACATCTTTCTAACGACGACGAAAAAAAGTGTGCAGTTATCTTTCTGTGAACCAGAGATATGACAAAAAGTTTAGAAAATATTTGCTGTTGTTACCTGTAAATAGCTACTGAAATATCCCTAACAAACTAACAAAACAAACTGAACAGAGGAAGAGCAGGATTAAATAGACAAATTATTGTTATAACTACATGCTAAGACTCTTTTCTTACGATGTGAACTTAGATTTAGGTTTCATTGTGTTTTTACTGATATTTTTCGATATTAATTTTATTAACACCATTAAAGACGCATGAGTTCTAAAGACGTTCTTTGACTTGGAACAATATTTTTGTACATCAGAAACGTCAACATGTATTCTCAATATTCTTCGCCTATCTAAAGAGATATGTGAAAATAGAATAAACCACTTCTGCCGAATATTTAGCCTATCATTTTAGCATCACCCACAGTATTACTTTAGTCCCACAGTGGGTCTTAAAATGTAGTGTTTCTTTTGAGGTTTTATATTTTAACACAGGGGCGACTATTTTCTAAAGCAAATATACAGTAATGTACTAATGTAGTGTATGAAATACTTAGTGGATAAATAAGGATCACAAAGGACTACTAGTCGCTGAAGTTTTATTGATTTAATGTGATAGACCTTGAAAATATCAACTGCTAGACTCCTTTAAATCTTAAGAGTTCCTGGTGAGACTTAGTGAACTTTGGCAAACAGAGGAATGGCATGTAGCGCCCCATGGGAAGGTGATGCATTTCTGTGGTACACGTTAGACTAGAGTAGAGACGTGACTAGAATTTAGACGTGATGCTACATTAGTTTTTGATTACGAAATGACTTTTCTATGACTATTCGATAGGTTCTTGTTAACTTTTAAAGAGCCCTGCTACAGGATTGGCCAGACATTAGGAGGTGATTTAAAGGGTGACTATATTATTAACGAATAACGTATTTCAATACTAATAGCTTAATGGCTACTGAGCTTGATATAATCCTCTTATTTCACAAGTGGTATAACTCAAACTGCTCCATGAATGCTGTAGTTTAGTTTAGTGTCTTCTTTTACATGTCGAAGTTAAGGCTGAAAGAGCCTTATCTACCACTTGACCATGGTACAATGTTTCATACAAGAAGAAAATACCAAAATAATAATAATAATAAAAAAAAAGAAAATTACACCTAAAAATAAGCACGCACACACACACACACACACATACAACGACATAAAACGGTAATATACAGACAAATACTCAACAGATTTTAACATAAACTGATCGTGTACACACTATGCTGGAAAACTTACATATGTACTAAAACTTTTGTTATTTATATATAAACAAATGAAAGCTGCCAGGTGGAGTTGGACTGTCTGTATCAACAAGTATTGTATGTACAACTTTATAAATAAGTAGCATATAAAAACAAAGTTGGAAGGATACTCCCATCTAAAAATATTGAAACAGAAAGCATTGATTTCCCCAAAATTTTCAGTTCATATCTACTTCACTCATACACTGAATCTGCTGAATCTGGGACACCAGAAACATAGCTGCTGTCAAATAAGAAAGCAGGATTTGGAGTTCTCTCTCCCTTTTCAGATATCTAGCTTTTGTAAATATTTCAACTTTAGAGCAAAGTATTACCAGGGACTTCATTTCACCGAGGCAGGGTTATCTTTATCCATACTTCTTTTTACACAATTGCCAACGTGCGATTTCATATCAATTTTATTTCACGGAGATCAAAAGTTGGTCACTCCAATAGCTAATTCTGAACTTCTCAAAATCCCAATAATAAATACATCACTTGAAAATTCATCGTGTCTACTTTACAGCAGTGCAAACTAAAACTTTCTATTCATTTTAGAATGTACACAGGAGCCTTTTTTTTTTTTCAAACCATTGCAAATGCTTGTTTTCGCTCGTCTGGGTGAAGAAACACGCCTCTAATTCCAAGATGGTAGCAGGCGCGAAGATAATAAAACCAGTCTTGAGTGAATCACTATTATTCAGTTCCGAGACCTGTAGACTTGTGAGAGGGGTCTAGACTACCAAGCGGGGTGAAAGAGCACAAGCAATCAGCGAGAGAACCCGAGCAGCGTTGCCAGCAGTGTTCAAGTTTCTCGAGAGTTTCTTCTTGTTGGTAGAAATCTCCCGCTAGACACTTCTCAATTTCCTTACAGAATACCTGTCTCTTCGTGCATACAGGCAAACAGCCTTGTGTAAGCTCCCATTGATTCGTTTCTTTTCTCCTCACCAGTATATTCGCATTTTACACCGTGAAATCTGGTTCAAAGTAGCCTTGAGCTTAATGTTATATATAGCAATGTTCATTATCAAACAAAGATTTTTTCATTTTATATACCACTGCAGTTTAGATATCAAAAGTTCGTTATTTTTATTTTTTGTGGCCTTTAGGCATCTCTTACTCTGGTCCTAAAATTTCTTAACCACACAGTACGCTGTAAAACTATTCCTTTACCATTGATAAAAAACAAATGTTCCTATCTGTATATCAAGAAAAACATCTTAAAAATAAGATATGAATATTCTCATTTAATTTAAAATAAGAAGATGACAAAATCGAAATGAGATAATTGGTGTTATTTCCAAAACGGCATGTACTTATTTTAAATTAAATAAGAATGTTGATTTTTTTGCTCCACAGTAAGAACTTCTTTCTTAATTTTTAGAAACTGTTGTTCTAGTATGTACAGAAATTGCTTTATTGTTCATCACTTCTACAGAGTTGAATCATTTCTACTTGCTAATACTTGAAAACTGGTGGAAAAACAACAACCGCTACAAAGTGTATGTCACGTAGATGTAGGACCTCTTGAGTTTGTGAATTTTATTACCTCTAGAAGACCTATTGAGCTTCAAAATCAAAAAGAACCGAAAACACAGCTGAAGAAGGGTTAATGGCGGTTGCTTGACTTTGTACTTTTTGCTCTTTTATTTGCATTTGTTACCTTGTTTTCTGCTAGTGGCTACTTTTTCCCCCCTCTTGCCACAATTTGAAAGATTTCAAACTGTCTGACCGATACAATCTGTCTCACCATAAGAAAACATGAGATGCGTTTTCTTATGGTGAGACAGATTGTATACCTAGAGACCAGAGCTGGGTTGCAAGAAAAATACGTAAGTGTAAGAGGGCTCCTCGCTCCAACCCTTCCATTTTTAACATTTTTCAAAATATTTCAAAAACTAAGAGTATTATCGAAAGTGTAAATTCATAGCGCACTAGAACTTACGAATTACTGTGGAATGCAATGGACAGCGATCTCGAGATCGGGTCCATTGACGAGTGATACGTTTTCAAAGATTATGACGTCATTATTTAATTGAAGTCTGAGCACTCATCAATCGACAAGATTTCGAGATCGCTGTCCATTGCATTTCATAGTAATTCGTAAGTTCTAGTGCGCTATGAATTTATATTTTTGATAGTACTCTTAGTTTTTGAAATATTTTGAAAAATGTTAAAAAATGGCGGACAGGAGCGAGGAGCCCTCGTATTCAGACCATCGAACTCTACATAATACTGGAGTGACTACTTAAATAAAAAAACCGGGCCGCACAGCGATAAGAAGCGTATAAAAACTGAGTTAGAACTGAAAATTTGGTCCACATTGGATTAGACTGGAAGTGGACAAACAAGTTTAAAGGTTTGCTCTGGCGTCTATCTTTAACACTAAGTAGTCACTCCAGTATTATGTAGAGCTCGATGGTCTGACTTAAGTCAGATTTTACACTTAAGTATTTTCTTGCAACCCAGCCCAGGGCTGCAGACGCTTTTCTGAGGATGCTAACAATAGAAGTTCCTGTGGTTCAATTTGACGAGGATGCTATATTGTAGTCAAAGAAAAAGCAGATTTCTTTACAATTTAGCTTCCCTATTTTACAATAATTGTAAAACAGGGAAGCTTAATTGTAAAGAAATCTGCTTCATATTATGTGAAATGTGTATGGTATAATACGAAACTTATAAGTTGTAAGCATTTTTCTTCATTTTTCTCATAAATTTACCTTATATATATAATAATAAATAACAGCCATAATCAATCCACTATTGGATGAGGCCTCTTCCCGAATGGAGGAGTTGGTCTACTGCTCCCACGCTGACCAGACGGGTTGGGAGAGGAGAGCCGAAGCTCTCACTGTGATCGCCACTGTATTTTATTCACAGCATATACATAAATAGATACGCGTAGATATATATACATATAGATAGATAACAGTGAATAACGGAACTGTAGAGAACGTAGCATGACGGTTCCGAGCAGACAATCTTTTAACTCGTAAGCCATTAAAGAGAAGAATCATGGAGAGTAAAGTGAAACGAAAGAGAGGAAAAGGAAGAATACTTAAAGAGTTTTAAAAGGGAAAAAGCTATTCATAGATTAAGAAAGATGCACAGGAAGGAGAAAATTGACAGAATTCAGTTAGAACCTGTCAAATGACAGATCTACTAAGGGAGAAGAAGAAGAACATACCATACGACATTTGTAAACCATACGATACATTTACGAGTTGAAAAATGCACTGATAAATTTGATCATCATCCTGTAGAGAAGAAGCATTCTTCTACAAGAATCTGATTGTTACTTTGCTCCTTTCTACTCCACCAAGCGGAAAGCGCCTTAAATTGTATGTAATTAAAATAACTCAGAATTTAGTGACCTTAAAATATCCCTGACTATGACATTAATTGTAAAAGTTTGAATGAAACGACCTAAAAAGTGACTTCCAACTTGTAATACTGTAAAGAAATTATTAAAATATTATTCTTTCAGGAATAGGAGACACTTAAAGTCTATTTAAATACTCAGGTAAAATAATAAATTACACTCACATTTTTTTTGTCAGCTGGTTTCTTTCACTTTTTCACCCATTGTTGTACTTTCTTTCTTTGTACCCTTTTTATTTCCCACTTTTAATTCTTTCTTTCTTTTCTAATTCATACTTTCAGTTTCATGTATTCTAATTTTCTTACTTTCTTTTAAATTTATTCTTTTCCATTCTTTTTCTTTCCTTTTTACTTATTTTTCTGTTTTTATTTCTTTTATTGTTGCTTTTATCATATTTTTACTTCTTTTCATTCTTTTAACTTCTTAATTTTCCTTACTTTGTTTAATTTTATTTCGTACTTTTCTTAACTTTTTTCTGCTATCATTGATTTTTCACCTTCCTGATTGAGTTCGTTGGTAGCATGAGTTGCCAACACTGTTGAGTTTCGTTTTACGAGTAGTTTTTGTTTCGCAGAGAGGTTTTTCTTTAAAACAGATCGTTACCAACGTATATTTCACACTTCTTGTATCATGTCTATGTGTAGTTAACGATGCTTTCTCACGTATTTACGTACTTATGGTTCGTTGAGATCATACAATTGGTGAATATTGTCAACTGATTATGACTACTGTAACCTATAATTTTGACTGCTACGGAACTTCCACAAGACGAACCTATGTTTGAAAACAATTTTAGGTAAGAATTGAGAAAACAATCTTTCGTAGTAATAAAGATTATTATCTAACAGTGCTTATTTATATTATTATGTTCTGGGGTTTGTTGCCTCTCCGTATTGCCACGACTATCATCAATTACAGTCAAGCACTCCATTGTGTTATTTAGATGTCATTGCTAATGATAAAGTACTTTCAAATCAAACATTAAGTTAACGTTTATTCTTATTTACTTCTTTTCGCCGAGCTTCCTCGTAGCACTTTCTTTCATGTATTTATTTGTTATTTCTTTATTTTTTCTCTCTTGTTATCATTTTCTTTTATTTTATTCTTTCTTTTCGTTGCTTTATTTTTATTTTTCTGACTTTATTTCTATTTTTCTTTAAGTTTTAATTTTTTCATTATTTATTTTCTTCCTTTTTTTCTTTGTTATTCATCTTTTTTTCCTTTTCTTTCTTTTCTTGCTTCTCTTTATAAATCTTTATGCTATTGTGTACTGTATACTGTACTGCATATTTTTCACTGTACTTTATTGTTAGTTAGTTATTGTATACTGTATATCTAACAGAAGAAGCATTGTATTTGACAATTTCGCCATTGAAACTGTCGTTTCGTCTCTTGTCGAATTTCGAAAGTAGACCTCATTTTCAGAAGGAATAGAGGGTGAACAACCTTGCTTGTCAGTTTGTGATTGTTTTTTCTGTACTGTGGTTAGATTGTACATTCTCAAAGAAAGATGCTCATTAAACCGGTTCCAATAATTTTTAGCTATTTCCAAGAGAAGGCGTGGAAAACAAAGCAAAATTTAAGAAAATATGTTATGATTAACACTAAATAGCAATATTTAAAATCATGGTGCTTTTTCACTTTTGGTGCTTAAATATTTGACACTGCCAAAACCAGTTGTTTGCATAGAAGTTTATCTTGCAGGGTTGCGTCAATAAAATACATATACTATACAACATGAAATTTTTCCTTCAAATGAAAATGTGTTTTACATATCAAAAGTTCAGAAGATAAGGGATACCGGTACAAGTGACATTGACCAATAAAAAAGTTCGAGGCAATCTTTTATATATAACTCGAAATATATGTGACACAAAACTGTCATTTTTTTGTGTAAAGTAGCCTTAGACCTTAGTGTATCCATGTTCAAAATATGGTAATTTTGTGCCACATATATTTCGAGTTATATATAAAAGTTTGTCTCGAAATATTCTTGCAAGTGAAAACTTAATGTGTATCTTGTTTTTCTCTATAAAGTACCTTTATCTAGAAATTAACGTTTTCCTGTTCATTTATTCGCTGTGTTGAACACATATGGGGATATTCCACGTGAAATCACTTAAAAAGAAATCCATAGGGAGTACGCTAGACTATTTTATTAATTTTTCACATTTTCACTAGAGGTAAACTTACTACTGTGGAGTTCTGAAATCTGTAGTCTCGAGCGACGAGTCGGCAGCTTGATGATAAATGGGTGACACTATTCAGTAACCAATGTGAGATAGGTAGTGACAGCGTTGCCAGTAGCATTTGTAATGAACTGTAAGACACCTTCACCGAGCTTTCCAAGAAATACTTGAGAATAGTGGATATAATTATTTTTCAGAGCATGCATTTAACTATAAATATCGTGTTCTAATTATAGATAATTTAGCAACATATCAAGTTGTGAAAGCCAACTTAAACAGTGTCTGGTTATTGTATGACGTGTGCTAAGGATGAAGGTAGCGAAAATCTCATCTGCAATCCTTAAATAAAGAACAGTTCCATCTTTACACAAATGTCATTTAATAACCGCTCTCGGCAATCTGGATATTCCCCGCTCTGTAAATTATGATTGCTGAAGTAGCATCATTTTTCGCAGCAAAACATTTTTCTGTATAAATACTGTACAAGTCACTACGATATTTCGTGCACACAGTTGCACGTTTTCAAGTGCATTGGAAGAGAGCGAAGTTGCACATGTTCACAAAGTACAAGATTGAAGAGACAGTGGTGACACGTAGCGGACGAAGCATCAAACTTGGAGAATAACTGACTGCCGTAGCGCGTAGATTTCCGGAGCTTGCAATAATTTACAATTGTATAGCGTGTAAGCACAGGGTGGGATCGTGGATGAAAATGTGTTGAAAAGGCAGAGCAAACCAAATAGATTCGCCGTGCATCATCACATACTCAACCCACTGAAACCTCCAACCCACCGACTCTAGTGACTAACCCAGTTCCTTCCTAAACTAACCAAGGTCAAACAAATCCTACACTCTCATTTCCGCATTCTCCAATCTGACCCAGAAAACAAGATCAGTATTTCCTACCAAACCTAGATTATTTTTTCAACATCCCCCTAATCTTAAAAACATCTTGGTCCGAACGAATTCTTCCTTGCCACCACCCCAAACCGGCGCCCATACCTGCAAGAGACCCAGATGTAAGGTCTGCTCCATTTTCATCTTCTCCCACAGTCACTATCAATACTGCTAATGGCTGGTACACCCTAAATCCCAAGGGTACATGCCACACCTCAAATGTTATAAAGATCCTAACCTGCAAGTTCTGTGATGCCTTTTATGTGGGGGAAACAGGTGGTGCTCTCCACATTCGAATTAATAACCATCGTTACTTCTGCACTATCAACAAACCGGATGTCCCAGTCTCCTTGCACACCGAGTCCCACAATACCAATTTTTATCTATCTTTCCTGGTTGCTATATATAATCCATATTTTACCCCCTACGACCAGCACCTCAACACGCCGTCTGTGGGAGAGTGTCTTTATTCATGGTTTAAGCACGAAAATATATCCTGGCCTTGACCTTCAATAACTCTAAACTTCCCGTTTTCTCTGCATTTTCAACACATTTTCATCCGCGATTTCACCCTGTACTTACTCGCTATAAAGTTATTATTGTTGCAAGCTCCGGAAATCTACACACTACGGTAGTCAGTTATTCTCCAAGTTTGATGCTTCGTCCGCTACGTGTCGCCACTGTCTCTTCAATCTCGTACTTTGTGAACACGTGCAACTTCGCTCTCTTCCTCTACAGTTGAAAACGTGCAACTGTGTGCACGAAATATGAAATGTGTGTGATCTAATATGGAACTTATAAACTGTCAGTAGTTTTCTTTATTTTCCTTCATTTTCTCATAAATTTACCTTAAATTGCCCTCCCGGCTTTCCTTTGAGCTACTTATATTTATATAAATAAATCACAGCCATATTCAATCCACTACTGGATGAGGCCTCTCCCGGTGGGAGGAGTTGGTCTACTGCTCCCACGCTGACCAGCCGTGTTGGGAGAGGAGAACCGAAGCTCTCACTGTGATCGCCACTATCTTTTATTCATAGCAGCTCCCTAATTGCATCACGATGCTGGGTGGGCACCGTTCCAGACCCACACGCGTTGGAAAAAATCCTTGGCAGCGCCGGGTATCGAACTCGGGACCCCTCAATCCATAGTCAGACATGCCTGTGTGTTTGTTTTGAACACGATACAAATCTATATGTGTGCACAAATTTCCACCAAATTTTGCATACCCGTTCCTTGGTCCAGGAGCAGGAGTTAGAGGTACCGTATTTTAAGTCCCAGGAAGTGACTGTGCCGCGATCTAATTAATAAAAACAGTAACTTCATTGTTTATAACAATGAAATAAATACATTGCTTCCATTTTTTAAGTTAAAACAACAATCAGATTTAAATAAATAGTTTAGATTTTTATTTCATGTAATGCACTTAAACTAACTTTCCTTGCATTTATATATTGACAGACACGACTAAACAATCCAGCAACTGAATTTTAGCTGAATAATGTCAATATTCTTTAAAGTGACAAATAAATAAATATTTATAAAATAGAAACAAAAAGTTTAGAAACAGATAAACAAGCATTACGTCATTTATAGAAGGAAAATCTCTTCCAAATCGTTCCCAAGAGCCAGCATGCCAAGGATATATGAAACATTCCCTCGCTGATCTGTGATGCTGATACGCTGAAGTAGAAAGGTGGTCGCACGAGCATTGCCGGAAACAAGCTTGATACGATGACTAACCCCTTTAATAAAATTTAGATTTTTTAAATTCAAATTTGGATTGTTGTAAAGCAAAAAAATATTTAGGTTTAATGTTTTGAAGCAGGGTAAACGTGATATTATTAATAATTTAATGTTGTAAAAGTAGTAGTATTAGTAGTAGTTGTAGTATAGTCTTTTACTTTGAAGAAATGCATGTTCAGTAAAACTATGTTTTGTGTATTATTATCAATAATTAAAGGGTTCAGTAGCTAGGGAGCCAAAAAGTACTTTTACAGGAAGCGAGGTGTTTGGAATATGTTTATTAAACTATAATTAACATTGTGCAAATGCTGTCATACAGCTTATATGTATTGGTGTTTAACAGCAAAATACCTTAAACACAAAAATGAAGAAAAAACTTTGAAAGATTTCTGAAAATTGTATGTATTCTTCTTTAGTAAAAGCACCATTTGTAATATATTATTATTGTTATTATTATTATTATTTTAATTTATTATAGCACCTTTCGCTTTTTCTTCATATTTTGTTCCTTTCTTAAATACTCTAATTGTTTCCATGTTTCTTTTTTTTTTTTTTTTTCGTCATTTGAAGTTTCATTTCTAAGTATGCTTTAGGTAAAAATACGTCAGATACTCTTACACTTGTGGCTTATATTGTGTTCATATTTTGGGTGCGAATGAGCTTATCTGCTTTAAGTTTTCTACTTTTCAAAATTATGTTCTTGAGAATCTATACTACCACAGTATTCGAACATCAAACTTCTACCTTTTCATCGGACTTCGGTTTTAATGGTATACATCTTCCATTCTGAACCTTTTCCCTCCTTTCCACTCACTTTTTCTTTTTCCTTTCTCAGAACTTAGCACAAAACTTTTTCCATGATGGTGGGTTACATGACATCACACGCTACAATTGTAAACTTGGAAAGGACGTGCTTGACTATTAGGTCCAGTAACGCTCGCACCGCACTTGGTCATACACTGCCCGCCATCTATGAAACAAAATTGTAAGCTTAAAATACGGGTGAGGGCACATTATCTGCAAGAAGTAAAAATTAAGAGAATTTGCACTTTGACTCCCTAGTTTTCAATTGTGCTACTAAGGGCGAACGAACAAATTGTTAATAATGAATCTAACATTTCAGCCGTTACGTCATTTAAATAGTCTTAGGTTGTAGAAATGACATTTCAGTGTATTTTTCCATACAGAAATATTGCAAAATGTAATTCTTGAGAGCTCCATGTCATTAACAGATTTATTTTACAAATAGAAATGAAAAACTTAATTGCCGAAGTCTAACAATACAGATAAGGAATAACTCTCTATTATTATTATGTTTAATCACTTTGATCTAGTTTTATCGCCAAACGTTGTTTTATATAGCTTCTGCTATAATCAAGATAAAATAGAATGAAAAAAAAAGGAAATAAAAGAAATACAATTAACTTTTGTTTACACGTTCAGTTTGAAGGCAATTTCTTTCAATACAAAAGAGAATTAGTTCGAAGGAAACGAATGCAGATTTACCAAAACAAAAGAACAATGTAAGGTGAACAATCTGAAAACGTAAAGACAAGGTTTTTCACAACTGATTCAATTTTCTTTCCTTCGATTAGTTGCATTAAAATAACTTCAAAATATGCATAAGCTCAAAAACTGGATAAAAAAACATTAAATTTGAGAAGTGTGTGTGTGTGTGTGTGTATGTGTGAAGGTCTTTGTAACCGAAGATGAATCAGCCTTTGAAATAAAATATCGATTTTCTGAAAACAGCGCGAGTCACCATCTTTAAGTTCTAGCAAGCGTAAGCAACCTACCTGGACACCTACCTACGAGTAAATTAAATCTTTACAATATTTCATTTCGTCCTATTGACTTTCTTCAAACGATAAAAATGGACAAGTAAATAATAATAATAATAATAACCGATATTGTGTGTTTTGCCTGCGGTTTTATTATGTGATAAAGATCTCTGAGATCAACCGAAATATTGTGAGAATATATTTAAGTTATGTTTTCAGTAGGACTATTTTATATATTTAGACTTATGTTTTCAGTCATTTGAAATAAATACCAGTAGAAACTACGACTTCAGTTTCGTTGGAATGTATAGGATTAAAACTGAAAATGCATGTCTTGTATACAGTACTGTTATTTGAAAGTATTGTTAACCTTGAAAGCAATAATCAAAGCGCCTTCCATTGTCTATGTTAAGTAATACTGCAACAATTTTAATCAGTGCAACCAGAATATTATTTTTATTTAGTGCTTTTTTTATTATTTTTTTTAAATATATATATTTTATAAAGTGTAAATGAGTAAGGAAATATTTCTTTCAACTGTTCTCTTTTAAACTCACTAAGTGTATAACTTAAGTGCGACTCGCAATTAAATTAATTGGCAGGTGACGAGTTTTTTTCTTATCTGAATTGCTCATGATCGGATACGGTGACATCACTCTAGCTGTTCCCCCCCCCCCTAGTTTGCTTCTTCAGTTACTATCATGTCTTACGAGTGTCTGAGATGTCTATTGTGCACATTAAAAAAATAAATACATTAGATAAGATTGTTTCCCCTCTACGATTTTATTGATCTCAGTGTGCAAATGAACTCACAATGCAAATGAACAACAAGTACGGATGTTGTGAGTGCAAAAGAACCTTCTTCGTCTTTTCGAGTTCGTTACTCATGCAGTTCACTCAGCTATTTTAGAAGCTTCTTTACTCTCTTCCCTGGTTATCCAGCTTCCTCTTCCTTATATACAGTTCCTCTCTTATCAATCTTTATAATGTCATTAGAATCTTGATTCTCTTACATGATACACGTGGAAAAAAAAGTGTTGTACTTCGATACAGTTACCCCCATAACAACAATTCTATTTAAACGAGCTTGCAATCGAGCAATACTTCAACATACTATTTTATATATATATATATATATATAATTTTAGTAATTTCACCAAACTCTAAACAATCTTCTAAATCTTACATTTTAAACATGCTATGGGATCAAGCCGGCAGCAGATATATGGAACAATACCAAGCATGATTCTACTAACAAGGGAAGTATCCGAGTAGCCACTCGAAAATAAAATAAAATAAAATGTCTGCAATGCATGTAGGTAATGTAGTTTAGTTTAGTTTATTGTCTTCTTTTACATGGCGAACTTAAGGCTGAAAGAGACTTGACCATGCTACAATGTTTTATACAAAAAATACCGAAATAATAATAAAGAAAATTACACCTAAAAATAGGAACATACATACATACACACATACACAATTATATGTAACAAAATCACACGTACACATGCTGAAAACAGTATTATGACAAACAAATATTTGATGATAATAATATTAATACAATTAATAATAATAATACAGATTAAGATCACAAAATTACATACAGATTAAGATTAATTCGACTTTCACAATCCTTCATATATAGGAAACGTATATATGCACACAAACACACACTAAACGACATAGAACAGTGACATAGGGACAACAGTGACTCAACAGATTTTAACATAAATTGATCGTGTACACACTATACCATACTGGAGAAACTTACTAAAATTTTGTTATTTGTATATAAACAAATGGAAGCTGCCAGGTGGAGTTTGTGGGTTTAATCGATTCTTGATAACAGATATTTTTCCATCGACTTTCTGAAGCATTTCACTGTCTCAGATTCCTTAACATGATCGGGTAGGTTGTTCCAAATGCGAATGGAGGTAACTGTGAAGGATTTGTTAAAGAAGTTAGAGTTGTGTTGTGGGATAGGTAATAACATGTTGGTTCCTGACCTTGTATTGTGTGCATGACGAGCACTAAGAGATTGAAAATGTAATGTACCGTAAATATCAGAAAATAAACCTTTGCTTTTTGGAGAACAGACGAAGTTATATATACAGTATATATGCCTTGAAAAAGTGAGAGTGCAACACAATTTACTGCTTGCACTCCAAACAATAATGATATTTATGCTCGTAAAGTGAATGAAAGGTTAAAAAAAGCATAAGACTTGAAGCAATGTTTTTGTTTCAAACGTGATGCTAATTCCATATAAAGAAAAAAATACATCATGACTTTAACAAACACGCCTTCGCTTACTCGACAATATTTCTGTGAATTGTGTGAAACGTTGAAAATGGCATATAAAATAAAAGGGAAGTACTTTTCATAAATAGTAGAAAAAGTGCTGTTGTAGAAATAGAGAGGAAAACACCTTGGCAGAAATCGAACCCCCGCCTTCTAGACAGCAATCCACCGTTTCATCGACTCCGCTTGACTGCGAGTTGCTAGCCAGCGCTTTGGAAAGGCTCGTTATCCCCCACTAATAGCTGATTGACGCAACAGCTGATAGATGGCAATGCAGTGAAGGTAACACAGTTCCTTGGATGACGTCAGAAATCTTATTCCCAAACGAGGTTACTGTTCTGTGATGGAAACGCTTTTCTTTAGTCACTGGATTGGAAACGTCAACGCTAGCGCCATCTCACATTGCTCTCCGAAAGACAAAGGTTTGTACCTTTTAATATTAACAGGTATTAATATATTTGATTGACGTTGAAAACTTGTCTGCTTTCGAGTGTACACCTGTGAAGTGAACAGTGTTATAACCGCCAAATTTGTGCGAAAAAAAAAACTGTTGTGTTACCTTCGCTCAAGCACTGTTATCAGAATCATTAATTGAAAGACAAGAATCGTTAGTGTTACTTGATTCTTGGGGACCTTTCCCTGACCACAAATCAAGAGCTGTTGCCAACAAACAAACCTTGCAAGATTGAAAATATTCCCGAACAAAAGTGTACAATATATTGTCAGCCTCTGGATCTGTTTGGTTTCCGACCAATGGAAGACTATAAAAAGACAATCTTTATCCAGATCCACATAAAATATCCACAGTTTTATTTGCACAATCGAAATAATATTATCAAGATCATGTTGATTTCTACACAATCCGTTCATTTCTGATCGATACTTGGGACTCTGGCAGTGTTCCTTTCATAAGTCTGACATGCGATCGGTTGACTACATACCTTTTGATTCTCCAGCTAAATTTGTGTTTCAAGGCGTATTACTTTGTTTTCAAAAAGAAATGGTGTCTTTTCTTATGTTTAAGATACATTAACTACTCTATAAAATGCAGTAGTATAAACGGTTTTCACTTTCGGATGCCTACTCAGATACTTCCCTTGTAAGGATCATTTATTTAAAATTTGGAGAAATTATTTTTCCACTTACCATTCTTTAATCTCATTTACTACTGTTAATTTCTAATCTATTCTCTTCTTTTCAATAGCTTTTACAAGCTTTGACTTAGGGAATTAATTTTAGTAAATGTTTTAACTTTTAACATTTAATTCCATTTGATCAAAACTTGATATCATCATGTAATATTTTCTCATTCTTTCTCAAACCCTTCTTTCAGTGGCTGGAAAATGAAATTTCTTCGAAGAACCAAACATTTTCTGTTTGCTACAAAGTCTTTACTCAGATTACTACTACTACTACTACTACTACTACTACTACTACTACTACTACTACTACTACTACTACTACTACTACTACTACTACTACTACTACTACTTTATTATTATTATTATTATTATTATTATTATTATTATTATTATTATTATTATTATTATTATTATTATTATTATTATTATTATTATTATTATTATCTCGGCCTTTGGCCCCATGGTTTCCCATTTTTTTAAAAGGTTTTCCCTTTTCTTCTTCTGGCCTAATCATCTATGAGAAACCGTCCCTTCCTTCTCGTGGTGGGGCTGGTAGCACCATCAACCATTTATTAGTCTTGTTGTCTGACTTTGTTTGATAACATTATTGCTGAGATTGATGATGGCTAATTAGGGACAATTTGATCTAGTCCTCTCTTTAGCTCTCTCTACTAGGAAGGGTCATGCGGTCATCTTTGTTATCTTAGATCCGCTAGCAGTGTCGGGAAGTGATTTTTATTTATTTTATTTTTTCTTAGCTCCTTAGGCCAGGTGAGCTGAGTTATTTGTGTTTTGCTTTGTAAGTGTTTCTTTTATAAAATTTTTATTGAGTTATGCTGTGTTATTATCTGTATTTTTAATAGTATTGATGGCACCCTTATCTGAGAATTGCTCAATATGTAATCAATCCGTGTATGGCAAGCAAAAAACGGTAAAGTGTATTCTGTGTTTAAGGAAAGTTCATTTTAACTGTTGGGGACAACTAGGTAAAGATGATAATTCGTCCCTGATCAATGAATTTAACTGTGATATATGTAAACTTGGTAATAAGGGAAGGAGTACTGATGTTAATTTTAATACTAATTTAAAGCAACCACTTTCTGAATCTCATGATCAGTCAAGCTTAATACTTGAGAATGTGAATAAAATTAGAGTTGAATTACTTAACGAACTCAAAAAGGTCAAGGTTGAATTAGAGAAATTAAGGAATGAAAATGTATTATTGAGACAAATATTATTATTAACATATTTATAGAATCAAAGAAACTTAACATCAAAATCTGTATCTGAAGTGGAAGGTGAATCTGTTTTTAACCCTAATGATAACAGACAGTTTCCTACCTTAGCTGAAGTTGACGCTAGTGCTCATGTAAATTTGTCTTCCGAGACCTGGACTGATGTAACCTCGAGAAATAAGAAACGAATTTCAAATCGTGAAGAGAAAAGAACCCAAAGTGTAAGCTCAAGAAAGGATCAAAGGAAACTAACTGTTGGTAGTGGTTCAAGTAATCCTGATTTGGTATCCAATAATCGGAAAAGGGCGTTATTCGTAACCAGATTTAATCCACTGGTTGAGACTGATGTAGTGAAAGATATTGTTCAGCAGCAGAACATTACTAGTGTGACTTGTACTAAATTGAAAACTAAATATAATTCTTATTCTTCTTTTCATGTTGAAGTGAATAAGTCAGAATTTCCACTATTTAATAATCCAGCGGTGTAGCCTTCTGGTATCTTAATAGGTCCTTTTTATGGTAAACTCCGTAACCAAGATGAAATTACAAATTCTACTAACCCTGACTCTATTCATAACCAGTCTTAATATCTGGTACCAGAATGTTCGTGGACTTCGTACCAAAAGCAAAGATTTCTTCTCTGCAGTTTCCACTAGTACTTATGATATAATAGCGGTTACTGAAACTTGGTTACCTGAGGTGCATCAAGACCATGATTATTTCCCCGAAAATTATACCTGCTTTATAGCTGATAGACAATACAACGACTTTTGTCAGAGAGGAGGTGGTTCCTTGTTAGCTATAAGCAATCAATTCTCTGTTCATCGACGTTTCGATTTGGAAAAATCTTCTGAATACATTTGGATCGAATTAATAACCAAGCCAGGTAAAAATCTGTTATTATCCTGTGTCTATTTTCATCCTGATTTTTCTCCTCAAGAATTAGAGACTTATTTCAAGTTTATCTCCAATAAAGTGAATCCTCTTGAATACGAATTTGTGATCATTGGAGATTTTAATATCTCTAAAGTGGACTGGTACAGCTATGAAGCTCTACCAAATATTTTTTTATTATGGCAAATTGAAATTTCAAATTCTTTCTACATTCTTGGATAATATGAACTTAAGTGTGGATTCATCTGTTTCTGATCTTGATCTCTTGATTTCTAATGCTACTATTTTTTTCTGATAAACACGTTGAACATATGGTGACGCCTGATAGATATCACTACCCAGTGGAAGTTAAAGTGACTCTAAATGATAGTGTTAAATATTATGTAAAACCTCCTTGTTATCAATATCATAAAGGTGACTATTATTCTTTATATTCTCAAATTCGTGATCTTGACTGGTACAATATTTTATTAAGTGGAGACATAAATCAGGTTGCTCAACAAATTGAAAATGTTATTAGAACATCTATCAAGATGAGTATTCCTTTATCAAATGTTAAGAAATTTAAATACCCTCTTTGGTACTCGAAAAAAATAATTTCTCTTTTGAAGGTGAAAAATTTAGCACACAAAAAATATAAAGTTTCTCTCTGTAAAGATGATTATCTGAATTTTGCTTATAACCGTAAAGCTTTTAAGGATCAACTTTGCAAAGATAAACTTGACTACAATAAGAAAATCGAAAATCATTTGAATAATAATCCTGATAGATTTTGGAGAAATGTAAATAGGGGTAAGAAAAATGTAATATCTGGAATAACCAAGAATAATATTCTTATAACCGATAATAAATTGTTTACTGAGTCTTTTGCAGAATACATTGCATCTGTTTATCAACCATCTTTTTTAGACAATTTCGAGAATATATAACAGCCGTTATATATATATAACAGCCGTTGCTGTTCCATTTTTATTTTTATTCCCCTTTTATTTTCTTAGTACGTTCTGTTTCCTTTCGTGCTCTCCTTAGCTCATTCTCTTTGTTTGATTTTAGTCACGCTTTGAGCGTGTTTCGTTTTAATTCTTCTTTGGTTTTCAGTCGTTATCAATCCAGGTTTTCGTTAGTCACGCAGCATTGATTTGGATCTAGTGCTTGTTTTTGATTGGATCCTAGTCAATGCTTGGCTCTGTGTTTCTTGCTGATTGGTGTGGATCAGCCTTCTTCTCCGTTTGATGGGAGAACTGCTCTCCCCGCCGTGTAAATTTCAGTTCCAATTTTACCGACCAGAAGGATGGATGTCTGGACTTTCCGTCATGTGTAATTCCAGAACCCCACCTGTAATTGGTAACTATATATGCCAACTTTAGTAAATAAAAGAATATTCCGACATCATTTCGTCCATTACGGTGAAATATATTGATAGTCGTGACAAGAATAATAATTGATACGAGTGCTAATCAGACTGTTCATCAACAAGTTTACCTCGAAATTTTTCACGTCAGTAAAATTAGTATTTTGTTTTGGAGATTATTTGTCATAATGTATCACATGTTCTAAATTTTAGTATGGGGCCGCTATTGACCGAATTTCTGCACTTCAAATATCGGATCGTTAGATTCTAATTATCATATGCCTAATTTTTCGTCTCCAGTTTCTAAATCCTTTTGAAATTCCCGGTTAGCAATGTAAACAGCTACCGTATATTTCCATTACTAGTCAAATTAGCAACATGTCTGTTCGATCAATTTTGCGTACAGTTTTTCGATGAAATTTTGACGTTAATTGTAAATTTAATAATTCGACATGCTTAGTTCGCCTTGGTTTCAACTCCAGCCACTATTCTCCGTTCAATAGTCACTTTTATAAATTATTTTTGCATATTCAAGATTTATTCAGAGCGTCAATTGTATAATGTAGTAATCATCTGTAATGACGTCACGCCTATTATAAGGCCAACTTGTTTCTTTCGTTTTGGTATGTTTTGGACAATAACTTCATTTCTGTAAGTAATTATGTAGTAAAACTTTTCTAAATTGATTAACAATATTTTGGGACTAACTTGTGAAAATTTCAGTGATATTCATTATTTATTATAGAAATTATGGACATTTATATCTGACAAACCAACTTTCGTTTCTGCTTAATTAATTCACAACGTGTAAAAGATAGACGATAGAAATTTGTTTGCTTCCTACAGCACAATAGTAATTCTGTTCAGATTTTATGAAATTTCTCAACTCCGAAAGCTTACATTATGGAAAATCAGTTTAATAAACTGAAATTTTGAAATTTTTATATTTTTTCGAACAATCTTGTGTTTCTGTTCAATGAACGTAGTATATAAAACCTCTCAGTTAACTAGGTGCGAATTAAGGCATTAGTTGATAATCCATATACAGTGTATAATAATATTTATAATGTACAGTGATTTATTTAATGTTTGCCATGATATGCATCTGAATTTAACTACGAATCATTACGTGAAGTTTGACAGCAATCGATACTAAATTATTTATCTGTTTCGGTAAACCTATCGTTTTGAGTGATGCGGTTTTAATTAGATTAGGTCGGTTCATAAATCCGTAGGCCAGATGTAGAATTCATTCGACAGCTGAGATGTGATAACTTGGGAAAGGAACTATATATGGAATTACTGCTTATTCTGCGTTGACATATGAAGTGACTCCAGTATATGATTTAAGTGAATTTATATTATTTGCATTTTGCGTTATGATATGACGTTTAGATTGAGTTGTGACCGTCATTAATAATGTTCGTCGTCTTTATTTGCGATTCCAGACTACAGGTTTGGGTAAGGTAAAGATATGACATGGTCTTTTGCCACCCTGTAGACTTCGAAGTGAGTAAAGACGTAGTATGAGTCACATATGAATTGATATGCGTATGATCATTTGAGATTATTCCCAAGTATGGATTTGCGTTTTCCTTTCTTAAACTATCGCTAATATGAACCAGCTGGTACTTCAGAGTATGAACCGACGATCTACTTAAAAAGATTGGAGGTGTCGCCTTATCGATGTTTCCTCCCTCGTTCTAAATTATTGATTTTCGCAGCGATCACAAGGATCTGGAATCCTCTTTCCCAGATATTCTTAAATCTGGAATACATTTCTGCGCCGCTCGTTTGGGGTGTAGAAAATGTTTGGAGCTAGAGTTTTGGTTAGATGCGTTGCGTGGGTACTCTAAGCTTCTGGCGACCCTATTTATATTTCTGGATTGTTTTGGTGTTGCAGTTTTGACTTCACCTAGCCAGGAATTGAGTGTGTGATCTTGGTGATCGTGGGTTTGGGGCCGTTTCAAATACATCATTTTTTTAATAAATTCTGTATAGAAAAGCCACCTGAAATTAAAACTGAACATGTTTTGGAAGCGATCAAATCACTTAAAGTTAAATCTTCATGTGGGATAGATGGTATCCCAGCCTTCATTATTAAAGGTATTGCTGAGGTTATTTCACCTGTTTTAGCCTCCTTATTTAACTGGAGCTTGAATCTAAATATTTATCCTGATGTTTGGCAAATCGTAGCGATTACACCTATTCCTAAAACTAAAGGTGACAAAATTGATTATTTCAAACCTATTTCAGTTATTAGTATTTTCCCTAAAATCTTCGAAAAGATTATGTATAAGTATTTGTATAACCTTGTGTATATATATATGAAAATTGGTGATAACCAACATGGATTTATGCATGGTAAATCCACTGTAACAAATTTGTCACATTTGGTGCATAACACCTTTCCAGTTTTATATAAGTGTGGTCAGATTGATGCCGTATATTTTGATTTTGCTAAGGCTTTCGACAAGTTATCTCATTATCACCTCTCACTAAAACTTGATAAGTTTAACTTACCTCAGTGCATTATATTATGGCTTCTTTCATACCTTAGAAATAAGAAATTTGTTGTTAGATATAAGGGTACTAAATCTTCAATCTATAATATTACCTCAGGTGTTCCCCAGGGTTCGAATCTTGGCCCTTTGCTGTTTCTCTTATTCATCAATGATATATCCGTGAATCTAACTTGTAAATATCTTCTGTATGCTGATGATATAAAAAATTTTCAATCAATTACATCCATTTAGGATCACTGCAAATTGCAACGAAATATTGATATTATTGAACAATGGTCTCATAAAAACTATCTTCCTCTTAATTTGAATAAAACGAAAGGAATAATTTTCTCGAGGAGAATAAGTCCCTCTGTATACATATATAAAATAGGTTCTAAGGTTATCAAGTTTCTGAATCACATTGATGACCTGGGTGTTACACTGGACTCAAAATTACTGTTTAATAAACATTTGCAGAAAATGACATCTAAAGCCAGAAGAAATTTGGGTACAATGAAATGGTTGTGTAGGAACTTTACTAATATTAATACTTGTAAGATTCTATGTATGTGCAATATTAGATCTCATTTGGAGTATGCTACAGTTATTTAGAACTGTGAACCGTGAATATTTTGTACACAGTATTAGAATCTATTCAAAATAACTTTCTGGCCTGGTTGAAGTGGAAATTTAAGGTTTTTAATAACATGAGTCTGACAAGTATCCGAAAAGCGATCTGTCTGCCTTCATTAACAGACAGGCGGAATTTATATGACCTAAAGTTTTTTCATGGTCTACTGCATGGGACCGTCTATCTTGAGCATTTCATTTTTCTACGAATTCCTTTCTGTTTAACTAGGAAGTTTGTTCCCTTTTCCTGCTCTAATTTTCCTAACTCATCTATCTATCGATTTATCTTTACTGCCAATAAGTATCATGAAACTTTGGATCTCTTTCAACCTAAATTTCACATTATACGTAAGCAATTTCTACATCTATTGAATGATTAGTTCTATTTTTGGTGCCTCTTATTATTTTATCTTCTTGGGTTTCTATCTTTCTGATTTTTATGGTGTTTATGTGTCATTATGTTAAATATTAGATTACTAAACAGATACTACATGTTTGTGCTTTTAATTTTTTCTTGTTTTGTTATCATTTGACTATATTTTTCCTGTTTTAATGTAATCTTTACTCTATATATATATATATATACAGTATATCTCAATTTTTTTAAATCAATTTTTTGTTTCAAGATTATTGTATTATATGCATGCTACAAGCTATCTTTTTATTTTGCATTGAACCATGATTTGTTTATGTGTTTTTCTATTTTATGTATGCTGCATGTGATCCTTTTTTTTATTATCATTTGTAATATGACTATGTATTTTCTTTTTATCTCATAGTATTATGTAATTTCAATATTTGTATTCCTTGTGGTGCACTAGTGGCAATTCCAGTTGTATGCTTACCTAAACAAATCAAATCTTTCAACATTATTATTATTATTATTTCGTTCTTATTATTATCAGCTTTCTGGGTTGATTAATTATTATTTTGTTTTTGTTATCAGCTTTCCCTGGCGAAAACTTTTTAAAAAGTAAAGTGTTGCTACATATGGTTGATCGATTGAGCGATCACTGTATTTCTTTTGTAGGACGTTTTGACCTCTTCTTCTAGATTTTGAAGTCTGAAAATGAGGTAACAATTAAGAACGTAGAGATCTGCTCTTTCCAGAAAGTTAAAGGGCGTTATGAACTGATTTCGTGATACTTAATGTGAATTAAGAAGGTAAGTTTTAGTTTATAAAGTATTTTATTTCAGGTAAATGCACATCCCAGACTACTTTATCCAGCTGAATTTAAAGAAAGAATATAGTTTTAACGAGTATTCTTGTTTTTGAAAGTTGGTACCAATAATTATTATGCTTAGGTAGGATTCCAATACCCCAAGTAAGATATTTTGTCTTAGGAGAAAAGAAATTGAACAATGATAAACTGCGTATCGGGTTACATGCACACAGCAAGATGGCTACCGTTGTTGTTTGACAAAGCAATTGAAGACCTGAATTGCAAAACATCCCAAGTCCACTTTTCTCTTATTTGCATTTTTTCTGTTCGTCAGTATCTATGTTCCAAGGGCTACCTTAATTCCACCATAGAAACCCCTTTTTAATACAAAATAATTTCCAATGAATAGGATAACATACGAAGATCTTGGACTGTTTTTCGTTCCTCCTTAAAAAAAAAAAAAAAAAAAAAAAAAAAAAAAAAAAATCGGTGGACTTGGGATGTTTTGCAATTCAGGTTTTCAAATTTTTTTGTGTTCATTTGGGGAGGAGATGGGCAGTCAAAAACGAGGTTCTGGTCCCTATCGCGCTGTTAGAACCATTTAAAAAGCTATACCGTAACAGACTATCTTTATCGACTTCTTGAGCCATCTCCCCACACGTAGTGATTATGCAGAGATTAATCGAAAGCCGAAGCTAGGTAACTAATTTTCTTTATTGCCTCAAATATTTCGCATTGAATGGTTTTGACATCACTTTTAGACCTAAAATCTACGCACTCCTCAATTTATGCTTCAATTTTCTACTTCAACGTAATTAATGTTTACCGCGTGAGTTAAGAGAATATCCTTCGGAAATGTCCTATGGTGTTCTATGGTGTTCTAGTTATGAGAAGGACGAAAGCAAATACTAAAGAAGAATGTTAGTTACGTTTGTCGCTTGTGAAATTATATTCTTTTATCAAAACTATCAAGATGATTTAATGTATACAAATACGACAAGTCTCTTTCAAATTGCTAATTCACTACAATTCAGACAATTTACACTCGGGAGAATACCTACAGTTCACCCCTATAATCACTCTTCATAGGGCGGATGGCACGTAGGCTCTACGCAACACAATTACTTCGGACCTCTGTTCAGGTTTCTCATATATTTTGACATAAATCAATATATCTTTTTAAATGTACACACATTCCTTATAATTACATTGTTAAAATGAACTGAGTCAACAACTCTGTTTACCCCCCCCCCCCCCCGCATTTTTTTTAAGGAAAGCAACTTTCCTTTTTATGACTTTTGCTCGAAAGAACACTTTTCGCCCAAGGCGATTTATTATCATAATTGAGACTTTCTGCCCACTGCACTCTCCCCCTTTACCTTTTATGAAAAGAACATGTCAAACATACATTACCAAAAAATATCATTTTCGCATGTAAATTTCATGAGAGTACCGTCAAACTTGAGAGAACGGGGTGACTTGAGACAGCTGTACAATTTTAGCATTTACAGTTAGCCACACCGATAACTGATACAGATTGTCAGTCGTTGCATTGAGGTATGTACGATAAGTATTCTGAGTGAACAGTTTTGCAAGTCATGTACGTGTATGTGGTTCCTAAAGGAAGATCATTGTTGAGGTCGAATTCTGTAAGAAAAGTTAATTGTTGAAACTTTCATTTATGAGTTCTATAATTAGTCCCATCGAAAAATAAATTCTAGGTGTATATGTTGA
Source organism: Lepisma saccharinum (assembly GCA_022664845.1). Classification (NCBI taxonomy): domain Eukaryota; kingdom Metazoa; phylum Arthropoda; class Insecta; order Zygentoma; family Lepismatidae; genus Lepisma; species Lepisma saccharinum. The sequence continues at coordinate 34,161 of JAGDQP010005997.1, forward strand.
ACATATATCGTATATAGAGCAAATGAAGAATTAGTGTTTATATTGTCGTTTTTACGTGATTGCAAGGCTGGTTTACAGTTTAGGGTGTACCTCAGAAAGGCAAGAAAGGGGCTACTTCTTCCTTACATTGGAGTGATTTTACTGTAGATTTTACTGTAGCAAATGCTGTACGCCAATTAGACAATAACATGTCGATTGCCTGTCTTCCAATAATTACTTGAGTAAGAGGGTGTCTCGTTACAAACCAATATAGATCATACTGAATATTGTTATGCATCACGGGAGTAAGCAAAGTTGCTTCTACTGCTAGATGAGTTCCATTAGGCATTGTCAGATGCTTGATAGCTCTATTAAATAAATGTTCTAATTGTAATTTTCTAACTGTCTTGATATCAATTAAGCTGTAAGTAGTACCCGTGTCTATAGCAACCCGGACTTCTGATTATTGACCAAAATATTTGTAAACTCCACTCTATCTTCTATTATACCATTGTCTTCACCTGGTTTTGGTTGATCTATCCAAAAAAAAGTTCCTCTACAAATATTGAATTCAGGAAAGTCCTTCATACTTACTGGTGGTGTGTTAACTACTTCATAAACCATTCTTTGTTTACATACTGAAGCAAAGTGACCACGCTTTCTACAATTCCAGCAAATGGCGTTGATTGCCTCACATTCTGCCATTTGATGTTTCTTTCACCATATTTGTAATACGGCCTACTGTACCAAGTGTTACCAGAACTGTCACTATATGCGTTTGCTTTGTACGTATTTGATGAATTTCTCAAACTATCCTATCCAGTACAACTTTGGTTGTTATCAATCTTGTACACACTTTCTTTATATCCTTTGTTACTTTCCATGGATTTCGAGTCTTTCTCGACTTGTTCCTCTATTATTAACAGTTCAACTGCTTTCTTTAATGTCAAATTAGGGTCTGCGAGTAGTCTTTTGCGCATCCCTTCGTTGTGAATACCTATCACAATCTGGTCACATATCATTTCAGCCATCATGTTGCCCTACTCACATTGAACGGCTTGTCATTTTAATGCTACTACATACTCCTGAATAGACTGTAAAGGACTTCGTTTGAGCGAGTGGAACTTAAATCGCTCCACTATTTTGTTCTTCTTAATCGCGAAATGTTCTACTAACTTAGAACACACAAACTTATAACTTTTCTCAGTTAGTTTTTTCGAGTGCACACAAATCTTTGATTAGTCAGCAGTACGTTGACTTTCCTTTACTCTTTAATTTCTTGTGCTACACAGAAATTGTCAAAACGCTCCAGATATGTATTGATGTCCTCATTTCTTTCCTCAAATTGTTTAAAATTTACTGTAGAATACATTGTGTTGCGTTCCTAAACTGCGCCAGTGAAATAATATTCTCTTATCAAAACTATCAAGATGATTTAATGTCTATAAATACGACGGGTTACTACTACACTACAATTCAGACAATTTACACTCGAGAGAAAATCTACAGTTCACCCCTAGAATCACTCTTCATAGGGCCGATGGCACGTAGGCTCTGCGCAAAACAATTACTTCGGACCTCTTTCATATATTTTGACATAAACCAAGATGTCTTCTTAAACGTACACACGTAAATATAATTACATTGTTAAAATCAACAGTCAACAACTCTGTTTACCTTTTTTTTTTTAAGAAAAGCAACTTATGACTATTGTTTAAAAGAACACTTTTAACCCAAGCCGACTTATAGTTGACACTTTCTGCCCACTGCACCTTGTTTTCTAGATGTAGACATAAATGTTAGTGACCTCGTAAATAAGAATTTGAGAACACTTTTAAGAATTATAAGGAAGAGACCTGTTCAAATAGAAATCTTCGACCTTTGATATACGTGTGAGTTCATATACTCTGAAACACTTATTAAATAGTACTTGGTTCATGATTATATGGTATATATGTGCTTTTCTGATGTGGCTTGAAGCTACGAATAGTTATAGTTGAATCGACTCACTTGATTTAGTACCTATGCTCGGAAATATTTTCAGGTGGATCAATGGTTATGATACAAAGCTTAACAATTGGTACAAGAAATGTATATTAAGTTGGTTTCAACTTAAGTTCCATCTACCGGATACTCTGAGTACTATTTCTCTCCTCAGATCATGTGGTTTCCGGATCTCTCAATAGATGGCCATAGCTGTGTTTCGCGTGAAGCTTGCATTTCTTTTTTTCTTTTTTTTTCTTTTTTATTCGGGTTTTCCACATTTTGAATAATATCGAAAAGGTGATTTATGGCGGCTTTGGGCAGCTTTTGTTTATCCTAGGTTTATGAAGTTAATACTAATAAATACATTATTTATTTTAATCAGATCGTTTCTTTTAGTGTTAATTTCTTTTAATTAGCTTTGAATATGTGCTTTTACTCCTGACCAAAGTTCTGATTTTTACGGGAGCTGTCGGGTTGTAATGTTTTCGTTTTCTGCTTATCCAGGTTTTCACTGGATATTAGAGCTTCGTTTATGCTTTTTGCTTCTTACTGGTGGATGTTCCCACCAGTTCGATATAGATGAAGGTAATACATTTTAAGACAAACTGATGACCAATTTTCCTCAAGGGGGATTAAGAAAACGTGAGATGTAACCCCCCCGTTCTAGGACGATCTACACTCCAATTTGTAGGTGAGATCGTTTTATATCTTTTTAACGTTAATTTCAATTGGAGGATACTGCCACGTTTATGTTAGTGTCGTCATGTTGGATTTTTACTAACTTTCGTATTTGATCATCTATGGTGAAGTGATTTTCTCAGAAATTTTAACATTTTATTTACAGCAACCATGAAGTTGGCGAAGAAAGAAACTTTCGGTGAAGAATATCGTTGTGTTAGCATGTGTGATCAGAACATTTCTTGGCTTACCTCATGGCTGCAAGGTCATATAACTGTTTAAGAAATGAGAACACATGAGTAGATAATTGGAAGGGACAGAAAAACAAATTGGTGGACGTCCGCATGTAAAACAATTGACAACATTCTGCCCGTGAGCAAGTACTGGTAGTAGTAGGGTTTTGGTAAGAGTATTTTGCATTCAAAAGTAAGCTGGGTGCAATAAATAATAATAAACTGAGAGTCAGTAACGGAAATGTAGTCAAAGTAGGATTCAGTATAGGAAACGCGGTCAGAAAACATGTGATATAGTGTAGGAAATGCAATCAGAGAAAGTGGGATGCAGCATAGGAAACGAAATGATAAGTGAGTATTGCCGAGTCAATACAAAAAATGTAAAAAAAAAAGTAAAAAAGGGAATATATAGAAAACTGACATAGTAAAGGAAATGAAATAAAAATAAAAGAAGAAAAGAAATGAAATATGCTGGAAGAGAAACGTCAAGTTTCAATTTTGCTCGCAAGCCATGAATGAAAGCTCCCTCCCAGGGACGTCATTTGGATGCGTTTGTGGTGGGGGATAGGATATGAATTACAGCTGCACGGGAGCTCTCTCGTCGAAGTCAGTGTTGTGCAATTACGTGTGTGTAGGAACTGGGAAATTGGGTCTGTTGCTGACGAAAGAGTGACGGTGATTATTGACACAGAAATTCAATTGGGAAGAAGGGTTAGTGCGGACTAAGATGTTGCTGCCTGAGATGATACTTAAAAACTAATCTAGGCTTGGTAGGGAAAACTGAACTGGTATTCGTATTATATTGGGATATACGGAAGTGGGAATGCGGCATTTATTTGATCCTGGCTAGTTTGGGATGAAATTGAGTGATTAACGCCGGTGGATTCGTATTGGTGTTGGGAGTGTGAGTTGGTTGAGTGTTCGTGGTTGCACGTCGGATCTGTTTGGTTACGAGGTTCGTGGGTAGCTTCGGTTGACTAGAACATCCTGTAGCCTTTGGTTGCGGAGGTAACGCAATTCAGGCGTTATCCTCTACGGGCAAGTGAGAAAGAAACCGTTTTCTTGGTGTGGTAAGGATGGAACTTAAGTAGTGTAAATATTGTATATGGTTGATAGGTTTTACGTGAACGGAAGTTGTAGCGGTTTTGTTTTCCTGAGTGATGTCCACGTCAAGGAATGTAGCATTTTTGTTTGAGATGGACCAAGTGAATTGCACAACATGGAATTGGTTAAGCTGCTCTAGGAACGTATTTAGGCTTGCTTCACTATGAGGCCAGAGAGTAAAGATGCCATCCAAATAATGGATCCAAAGTAGTGTATATAATATTTATTATAGTAGCAGAGTAGTATTATATTAGAGTAATGTATATAATATTTATTAATAATACAATTATTGTTTATTTATTTACTACCCTGATTTTCCGCAAATGTTTGTTTTCCAGTGTTTCATATAGGTTTCGGTTGGACCGTTTTTAAGGTTTCGTCTCAAGTGTAAAGTGACGTGTGTGTGTGTCTCACAGGTAATATTTTTTTCTGTGTTCTCAGTTTCGTGTGATGATTTTAATCCTAGTAGATTATGTGGCTTTGTTTCTCTGTAAGGGGGGTGGGAGGTATATACTGTTTTTCACCATTTTCTTGTCACAATAATTTTAAGCTTTTTTTTTTTATTTTGGTGGCCTGGTTTGCCCTTGTAAAGAATGACTGTTAACAAGTTTCTCGGTCTTTTACACGCTATCATCAGGCCTTTCTGTGGCATCTTTCACAACGAATCCTCTAACCCATATGCCTTCTTCATGTGTTTCCAGAACTTCTATGTTAATTTGTTTAGATTTCTCTCATTGTTTGGATGATAAGTTACTGGGAGGATTATTCTGTATTTCCCTATTCATTTTTTATATTATTTCGATTTACATCTTGCGAAAGTAGCCACTCCATCGTTTCTTCGACTACTTTTTTTGTTGTAGCCTCTAGCTTTAAAGAATTTCCCCATTTCTTTCACCCGTTTTCTTCGTTTCTGTTCATATTCCGCTATTCTCATGAGCCTATGTCATTTGATCGTAATAGGATAGCTCTTAAGGAAGAAAGAATACGCTAAGCTTCTAAATATTCATGTCGTGTGGTTGGTTTGTAATATACAGTTGTTTCCAGTCGTCTGTTTGCTCATTTCTTTATCGTCACAGCTAGACAGTTGATTGGCGTTTTGTTTTAATTGTAAATTCCAGTTTCCTGCATTTGTGTATTAGCTGCTCTTCTGTGCATGGAAATCTTCTCAAGACATCGTCCACAAACGTATTCAAGTATAGGTTTCAAGGGGCTCTTGTTGGCTTGTGCTAACTCCGCATGAACGTATATATTTGCGTATGCCACTGACTCACAAGCCTGTTGCTAGTCTTTCTTTTGGTGGAAAATTATAGTACCAAACTTAATGTAGTGATCGTACAATAGAAGTTCCAAGTCCCTCTTAATTAGAGGGGAGGACGGGTGCTCCATGATTACCTCATTGCTGACTGACCTTACCCATTCATATTTGGATATATAGTATTCTTAAAACTAGTTTGATGTCCCTTGTATTGTCTGTATTTGGATACAGGTTGTTTTATGCCTGTCATGTATAATATATCTTTCGGGTTTATTTTTTTTAATTATTATTATATTTGTTATTTTTTGTGAAAGATCCGAGGCATCCTTCAGCCATTTCGGCAAGGTGGGTAGTAGTTTCATCGGGAAGTATGTTTAGTATTTGTCTAGGTACATCGTTGGGATTACATGCAGATACTGTATGCCTTCCAGGTATCAATCATGTCTCTAGTTTCGTTTTTTTGTGTGTGTGTGTGTGTGTGTAATTTAGCCAAGAGGTAGAAACTTGCCAGTTTCGCATTAGAATTCATTAGTTTTCTTTTCGGATATTGTATTAGCAGTCCGGCTTCAATGAGATTGTTGTTTTAAAAAAAAACATTATTTTTCTCATAGTCTTTAGCCCTAACCACGTTTATCCTTAATTATGGATGTCATACGTGAAAGTATTTTGGTAAATTTTTGTTCTCTTTCTCATCTCGAGACAAGAAACTATTACAGTGTAACACTCCCAAGTAGAGTAGCTCCTCGCGCAAATGACAATATTGTAATGTTGTTACTTCGCAATAACGTCATCGCATTTGCTATATGTTAAACAGCATTAAGACACAAACAATAATTGTGACGGCACAATCCAATTTGTCTGTTTTGGGGTTTGAACAAAAATATTTACAGATGTGAAAATTTTCACTTGACGTAGGTCAGAATCGCCACATTGTTTGTTTCTTTAAAATTATTTTGTTGCGCATTTGAGCATCAACGAAAATTCTTGTTGCGCAATCCAGCACAAACGAATCTAAACTTAGCTGTTAATAAATTTAAAAAACAACAACAATAAACTCAAATGAAAGTAGTAGTATTACAGGGCCGACTCGAGGAGTGTTCGAACTGTTCCCCTGAATAGGGCACCAACATTTTGGGGCTGTCAACCATTTCGGGCGGGAGTATATCGAAACGAGTAAAATAGCATAGCGCAAAAATTTCGAGAACTATGATTTTATTTTTATATTACTTTACATAATTTCACTTTGTTAGTTGTTTATTTCTTCATTTATTACAAATTTTCGAAGCAAATTTTTAGTTTTAAATATTTCAAAATCATCTAAATTTGCTATTTTTATGATAAAACAAACGCTAAATATGATTTTATTCTTATTACGTAATAATTAACTACTTCAAAAATACTCGCGCTCTAGGTTAAATCAATTAGTACGCCAACATGGGGACGCCACAAATACTGAGTTCTTCTGTATGAGTTCGGAAAATTAAATTACTATTTATGAGGGCGCATCAAAAATTTGGAACAGTGTGTTGATTGACTTACAGCCGGCTCTGTATTAGTATTAGTTGTAGTACTAGTATTTTAGTAGTAGTAGTATTACAACTGTTAGTATTGCCAACATATTTTACCATAGAGTTATAAAACCTCTCCACTAGAGTCAGCATTGGTGCTGCTGACGCGGCGCCACTTGAAAGTTGAGAGAATGTTTGGCAACAACACGTATTGTGAGTTGCTATCAGTTTCGACGATTAGACGTGCAACTGAGAACATCTAGTGATGTGTGGTGTGGTGACTACGTGCAGAGAAGAGTTAAATTGTGACAGACTTTTTAAGTTCACATTAGACATTTTGACATAATACACTGACTTACATCCATATAACACACATATACACTACATATTTCCTTACATTATATACTTTTCTGTTGCAGTTTTCTCTTTTTGACTCCCCATGCATCACGTATACGTCGATTCCCCATTTTCCCCGATTACCTCTCTATAGAGATGGCGAACCCATGAATCACGTACAATACTTTATTATTTATTCTATTCTTTATCACTTTTTACTATATTCATATTTATAACTTTTTCACGATTATATTCATTCATTTTTATCAATTCACATACACACATTTTAACAGGCCAATAGTTTAAACTAGCTGAGGCCTTATTCGCTCCAAGGAGCGTTTTAGATTAGATTAGATTAGAGTTCCTATATGGCTGCTGTGCTTCGCTCTTTGGCATTGTTTTAGTTGCTTCTTTTGTATTTGAGAAGAAAATGCACCTTACGGTTGTACTAAGAAATATAAGAAAGGAAGTAGTGTATCGTTTCACAAATAAATGATCATTTAATATTATTCCATGAAAAATGTTTCATTATGTAAGACGCTCTTTCGTGTAGTTTATGTCTGTTAGAAATATAAAAGAAAACACACATCTTTGATTAGAAGTATTTGATGCGAAGGTATTTTATCGCGTTAGATCCATAATTATAAAACTGTCCCTCAATGCCAAAGAGAAATATACATAAAAATAAGTATTCTTACATTCAGAAATAATGGATCGTTTTCATTTAGGCCTATTGGAAATAAAGTGGTTATATTCGTGTAGAAAAAAAAATATATGTCTATTTAAAATTTACATAGTTCTAAGCCCATAATGTGCTGTTGAATTTTTTTGATGGCTTTAGGCACCTAAAGCTCAGGCCGGGATCGGGGAGGGCAAAGGATTCGGGAAGATGTCGGCCAGGGCCTATTTTGAAGGTGCCCTCCCTGCATTTGTCTGGTGTACCTGAGCAAAAAATCCGGAAAAATCCTATCAGAATGGTCGGCCGCTGGAATCGAACCCATGACGTCCCGAATGCTACACCAACGCTCTACCACTGAGCTACGGCGACTTGATAAGTAATGTGCTATTGAAAAGATTTGTTAAATTATTAAGAACAACGATGATGATGAGTGTTCTGCTCGAAGGCAGCTCTTGACCTGAAGATCCCAGAGCTAGGTGAACCGATGGTGGTTTGACATTGCATTTCATCGCACGAAGATCACGTCCTAAGGACGGAACCTACAGTTTAATGTGGATTCCGAAACACTTGTGTCCCCGCTGGGAATCGAACCAGGAACACCCTGATTACACTATTAAGAACAATAGAAACAAATTTAACATCGCAACAAAAATAGATAAGGAACGCTTCTTATCAGTCAACCTGGTCGGTAAGAGGAAAACTCGTGAATACCTTATATACCTGAAGTCAGACACAATAGTCGGCCGGGTGGCCAAGCGGTCTGCGGCGGTAGGCTCAAAGGTCCCGGGTTCGAGTCCCGGCAGGGGCATAGGTGTGGATTTTAACACTTAACAGCTAAAGGCGAATCGTGACGGGTCGAAGTCCAAAGTTGCTAGACTGGCCCATATAAAAATGAAGTTTACCAAAGTTTATCAGACACAATAATATACTTAATAGATATGACTATTCGTATGGTTTATGGTATAAAGTGAAAACAGAACATTTGAAAAGCTAGAAAAAACAATGTCGTTTTTAATAGTTTTAAGACAAAGACTTTTACCCTAATTTCCATATACATTGTAATGGCATACGTCTTGTTTCAATGATAATTATGTGAAAATTGGCGACTACTAGTGTATGTCCGACGACCGGTGCTCATACCCAATTTTCAATTTTATAACTTTCTTTGTAAATTTATGCAGATGGACCGTTGGTTGTATAAATTAAAGCATTAGTATTTTGTGTTTGTAATATTCATGTCACTTGCGTTGTATCCCTACTGCTGAATAATATTTTTAAATGTATCTCCAGTGTTTTTTTTTAAATAAGATATGTGGCTTTAAGTATCAACATTATATTGTTTTATTTAACAAATAAAAACAGGGACGGAATCTTCAACATAGGCCCTGGCCAACAGCTTCTCGAGTCCTTTCCCCTCCTCTATCCCGGCCTGAGCCTTAGATGCCTAAAGGCCATAAATAAAATTCAAAATTTAACAAAAAAATCTTTTTTGAGAACAAAAATAATATTTATCAAGAACGTTTTATATAAGTGATTTTTATATTAAATTATACCTTATACCGATCAATTTAATTACGAATTGTTTGTATCTTACGTGTTGAACTTAACTAAGGTGAAGTCTAATGCTAATTCTCAATTGTTTTTCTTCATAAAAAGATCGTGCGTGACACATACAAATTATAAAATACCAGGCAGCGCATGGCTCGCGGTTTCATTCGTGCCAAATAAACAGAGAAACAGTTGAATGTCAACTTGCGCCACGCTGGGAATTAAAACTCGCGTAGACCGTGGCGCTAGTTCTGCCTCTAGTGGAGTTTCATAACTCTATGTATTTTACTCACCCCTCTATGTATGTTATATTCATTTTTACTGTATTGTGTTCAATAATTTGTTATAATTTTTGTGTAATCGCTGTAATAATTAACATGTTCCATACCACTACGCTTAGTAGCACTTATATGTGGTCGACGGAAAGCAATAAAAATCAAATCATGGCCCTTGTTTACGCTCATTACATATCGAACGTCCTGGAAAACATTATACGACCATCATTTCTCTGCTCTTATACAGCGTGAATTTCCCATCGCTAGAACTTGAAGAACATGGTCTACGACAAAAGCAGTAACGATGTGTAAGTCATAATAATGCTCACCCCGAAACGTCGATATTATTATCACATACAGGATACACAGGGTTGCTCATGTGATGAACCGGATTATATTGCATAGTCCTGTCTCCTCCATCCGAAGTTCGGGAATTGCTGTTTCCTTCATTGTATAGGTTGATTCAGCTGTCCCTTTTACGCTTGCTATGCTTCCGCAACTCTCTTCCTGGGACAGATTTTTTTCTGTACAATAACCATACCAAAGTCGATAAATATCTACTTCCGATCTCACCACACAGCTCGTATCCATCTCTTAACTCTATGACTACAACTTATTGTCACCGTAATGACAAAATAAAAAAAAAATTCTTACGATATATTTGACATTTGTATTTATTGAGAGGGTAACAATACATCTTTCTTTTGCTTTATTATTAATAATTAACAGTTTGTGTGGTAATCATTTCATTTAATGTCTTCTTTTCTGTAAGGTTTTATAAAAAAAATCTTTTTGTTACTTTGATTGTGGCATCAAGCGAATTCTTAAAAAGGCCTCGCTGTCTTGAAGTTTCTTTGTACGCGAGAAAGGTGATTTCCCGTTCGGGTCAGAAACATGTCGCCACAAGCAGACTAACTTTTGTACCGAAGCTTGATTTCAATACACATGCCCTTATTTGGTAATAGCTTTCCTTTGTGTATTACGTTATATGCTTATTTCTTTGTGTAGTAGAACCATCAATAATGTTGCTTTTCGTATTCCTATTCCTTGTATATATATATATATAACCCTAATATGTATACGTGACTATCGCAGACTGTGTGCGCAAGGCATTGTGGGTAATAGTATCTTTTAACCTACTGATTTGTCCCGCCTTGTGTCAGAACAATTGTACGTCTCGTGTAGATGACTTTGCGTAAGGTGCGTCGAGCTTTTGCGGGAATGAACTTTATTTAAGCAACGATGGACAAGACGTGAACCATTTCCTAAGCAGCGTAGATATACTGTTTACCTGTGTTGCTAAATATTGTAATTTTAGTTCAAAATTACGAACGAAATTTATGAGTGAAGTGTTGTCGTTCGGACGTCTGCAATGAATGTGTGTTATCCTAAGGCAGCGCGATTCCCGATACCTTCAGATTTTATGTCTGGCGCATTGATACGTAACGTCAGGTGTTCCTATCAGTGACATTGGTTGAACGAACATCGTCATAGCATAAAGGAAGTGTTATTTTGAATGTTATTTGCACGCCAAAGAGTCATTTTTGTGATTCGTGGGCTGTTGGTTATAGTAAGCCTTCAGTGTAACTAAAGGGAACTGTACGAACCGGAAATCTAGTAAATCCCTTCCCGGCGTGTGTACGTATGATCGAGAGTGGTAACAGTGCCCGCACCTCGGTGATCCAAACAGCTGACTGTATAGACAGTACATTCTGTTGTTGTTGTCGTTACGAAAGAAGAACATTGTTTCGCATAACTAAGTCAAACGCATATTTTGCTGTCATAACATTTGGTTTGACATTACTTTCTTAACTGTCTTGAACAAAAATTTGGTCGGAACGCGGAAGGATACTTAATCTTAATCTTAAAAAAAAAGTCAAGTACAAGGGTGTTGTCTAAGACTCATCGATACCGTTCAGTCTAAACTTTTAGCTTTTTCGTAATTTTTATTGCGTTAAGCTTTATGAAGTATATTTACCTTGAATACTAGTTTTAGTTGACTGACGGATCCGAATTTTCTGAAATCATACGCAACTGCAAGTGATCCAGTTGTTTGGTGCAAGGTGCAGTAGCGGAGTTTTCCATTAACTGCCGCGCCTGAAGAAAAAAAGAAGAAGAAAGGGAAGTAACCCCGACGAAGAACTTCCAACACTGGATATTATTTCAAGAACCTGTGTCGTTAGTGTGAATTATTCCATTTCCCCCCTTCCCCCTTTTTTTATCCTCAAAAGCATCGCTCAAAGAAGTGGATTCATAGTGGCTATTTAGATGTGATGACACGTGAGTACTAGAATAAGGTAGCTACCATGAACTACATTTATGCAAGCGCTTGCTAAGTAAAAACAATAACAAAAAAAAAAAAAAAGCAAAATATGAAAATAGTTTTATTATTATTTCTTTCCTGAGTAGATATGAACAAAGTTATTCAAAGCATACTGCCTTGTATTCTTTTATTTACATGCGATGTTAACGTCTTCTTACTCCAGTGTTTATGCATTAAATTATATTTAATACAGCTGTGTGTGTTCACTTGGTCTCAACTTAAAAGTTAAAATAGTTGTCTGCATGTTAATATTTAAGATTTCGAGGGTGTGATAAATGTCAATCAGTTCTCATATGAAACGAGAAATTTCTTTAATGTCATCCTGACTATATGAATAACAAAAAGGCATATTTCACTTTACGTTCCGAGCTTCGGACAGTGGTCAACGTCTCGATTTGTGATACCACCACACATGCGTGATAGCAGGGAAAACGAAATCAAAACGGTCTTGTTCGCTTATGTACTATTCAATGTGCGTGGGGTAAAGCAGAGCAGAGCAAGTCGAAGCAAAGCAGGAATTAATTGCGCGCGATTTTGCTTCTGTACAACTAAATATTGTGTAAAGCAGGTTTAATAACTACGTCACTTGAATTAATGCAAAACAAGCACAATCTAAGCACGTCATGGCAAGCATTATATATATGTTTGAACTAGAAAATTGTGTGAACAGGATAAGGCCGAAATAACATATGGTCACATTATCTTGAGGTTCTACTGCTCTCCGATATTGTTACTTCTACTTTTTTTTTGCACAGCGATTCTTAGGTTGCACTCCCTGCTTAACTACCATTATCCGGCTTGTACTTCACCATAAATTTTAACAGGTAGAACGATATGCCCAAGTTTTGCTTTTCCACAATTCTTTTGTTGCCTACCATTTTTTTTCTTTATTTTTTTAATGACTACTTTATCTTTCCTAACTTAGCGCTATCTACTTTGTTGCGAGTTTATTTTCTCCTAACAGAAGCTCAATTTGGTGGTCCCAGAGACCTCGTACAAATGTAAATGTTTGACCGTTCTGAGGTGAATTTCAGACGATTTTACACTTTCTAGAAAAACAAATAGGAGTTATCACCGAACAATGATTTTCAAAAGCGTACTTTTCGAGAGGTTCGATGACGTGATCAAATAAATTATATAAGCTAACCAAGATATCGGCTAAAATACCTGCTTTTAAGGAACATGAGACACTTATGAATTTTAAACTATCATATTTCTTAAACTTTCTTAGTAAATCTTACTGCAGTTCTATTTATTTATTAAGCGAGCTGTGTGTGTGTTGGCCACCCGAGTGTTCTTGTCTTTTATCCCGTTTCACGGATCTTCTCAGGTTCTCTCCCTTCCCCATTTACACCAACTGGTGCCATTTTAGGGAATACAAAAGAAGCTGAAAATAAGAAAGAAACCACAAGTACTATATATATAAAGGCAATTTATTTTTTACATTATATACCCATTCCTAAGATACATGATGGTGTATTGCAAGGCAATGCAACTCCTTTGATATCTTGGAATATATTTGTGACCAAGAAAAAAAATAATAACATTGCACACAAAAGAAACTGACCTCAGATTCAGTGAGTCCAAATAACATCACAATCTTTCTGAAAAAAAATTGTCCACCTGAAGCCAACGGCAGCCTTTTGTTCTTTTTCTTATTTAACACGCACACACCTTGCAAAAAATTCAGTAACATTTTTTTTACTATCTTTCTTTGTATTTATCACACAAGTTGCCACAGTATTAATATATATATATATATGCACGCACAAGCAGCACAAAAGTTGGAAATGATATCCATAGATGGTTTATTTTCCTTGACAATCAAATCACAACATCCTTGTAAGGAAATGAAGATATATATATTTTTTTATCACTTTACGTTAGGTGTTAGATGTTGCTTTTTCTGTCCACAGTTTGTTACAGCGCACTCTTCCTTTCTCTTCTTTCAAGGTGACATTTATTTACTTAAAACAGAAAGATATCTATCTTACTTCTTTCCTTAATGCATTCATAAATAACTTTCAGTTTTAATTATTCTTTGAAATTAAACAAAGACATCGCACTACATAGTACTATAGCTGTATCTTCAAAGCTGTGAAAGCATTATTATTATTATTATTATTATTACTGGAAGAAGTGTGTAAGATATATACATATATTTATATGTACGTTATGTTTCTTCGAAATGGTCCGTGTGTCAAAATACCATCTACAACTCTCTGGCATTGGTTTCTCTTTAGCAGCTCCACGTAAGCAGTAACATCTTTTTTTTTTTAATTGAAAAGCATAATATTTATTATTAGTATTAGTTTTTATAATTACAAGGAATGATAATTTTAATACGATACGTGCTGTACAAGACAAAATGAGCCTAAATCCAAAATTTATTACTTTTTTTTTTATTTTTAATTTTTGAAAAGTAAACACACTTTCAATTGCAAGAATGGAAAATTTATCTTTCTTGCTTTGCTTTTGAACAAGTAACGTTAAGACTACTTGCTCATAATTACCAACTCTTTTTATTTATTTTTAATTTTTTTCTTAAAGTGAGGTGGTGTTTGTTGTAATACAATATGAAATACCACTGTGATATAATAAAAATCTTGTAATTATACTAAAAGTATCATAACACCAGCACGAAAAACCCCCTATATTAACCTTCAAATCCCTTTTTACAATGCTCTCTTGCATTAAAACGTCTTCGTGAATCTTAACTATAAGGTGCTCTTTTGACAACTACGATTTAATGTCATAAAAAAAAAAAAAGTTGTGTGCAAAAGAATTTAATTTTGTGTTATTTTAAAAAAGATTGAAAGACGATTCATATTCGGTGTTTCTACGTTGTCTTCATTATTTTTCTTTCAAAAAAACTCCACTCAAAACTTGTTTTGTATAGCCTTGTACCGAGCAAGCAAAGGAGAGATAACTCTTCAGTATTAGAAAGCGAAAAACCTTAACGTGCTCCTCTCACTGCTGTTATTAAGTTTATATATAAACTTCAAAAATGTGAAAATATCTGGGCTTTTTTCTTCTTCATTCTATCACATGAAACACTAAAATCATAATCTTTCCGTCTTCTTGAAACATATCTGGCGTACACATCAAGAAAAGCAAGTCTCTGTTCTTAAGAAATAAAAAAAAAAGATACTACAAATGTGTGAATTGATAAGATTTTGTTTAATAGCTACAACAAGAAAATTTTTAAAAAAATAATAAAGATAACACGATACTACACAATAATCCTCACTTTTGTTCACGATTCAAACAAATTACCATTATCTATACAAGAAAATATAATGAATAAGTATGTGATTTATATCTCATATCACCCACTGTTACATTCATACACTTTACACTATGTTTTATAATTGCACATGTATGGCATGCTTACACTCATATATAAATAATTCACAACATATCCTTTTTTTTAATTCACTTACTAAAAGAACAAGTTAAGCATTTTTTTTTTTTATCTTTTAAGTTCTATATTCACTGCCTTCTTAGGCAGTTTCTGACTTATAATTCTTACTTTCAAACACAAATAACTTTCACTCTTCAAATAAACAAGAAAAATCATTTTTAATATTATTTATACATATTATACAAAACTGCATCAGTGATAATAGTTTTATCATTAGACCATGCAAAAACATCAACAATTATATAAATCCATTCCAAACGAATTAGCGGTTCATCATTTAATTAATATAAATAAGTAGCGCTTGCAATATGGTGCAGATTATAGAAAGGTCATCTGAGACACGAATGTAATAAGGAACCTAATACTTTAAGACATTACTGCGATTTTATTAATGGATAATTATGGGATGTAGATAACATATCATCTAGAGAAATAGTTATTACATAGTAACGATTTTTAATTTTCTTCCCTAAATATAAATTATGTTATTGGTGCAAAATATTTTACTTAATATTTTCTTTATTATTAATGTCACGTGAATAAAATATTGTACACTTTTTACTTATTATAACGAATTACTTCTTGTACCTCTAGTGAGGTAATAAACGAGATTTTTTTTTTACTACATCAATAATTTACGCTAAAAATTAATATTAGAAGTTCAATTTCAAAACTAAAAAAATTGCTTGAAAGGTTTAATTCAAAAGATGCACTAATCAATTAACGTACTACAAAGCAGTGTCGGGTCGTGATCTTAATAATAGGTGAAGAACTACCACAAAGTTCATCAATTAACACATTCCTACAATCCTTGCGCATCAATATTTAACTTAAATTTTCGGGCTTACCGATAATGACACTATTCGATCTAGGAAGATGTTGACTAGCTTTCTAGATGAGGCCCCAAATAATACATATTCATGCCAATTTACTTAATGCATATCAAAATAACAAGTGACGTGGTACTTCACTAACTTCACCTGACAAGCCGCCACTGCTACAAAGTTTTAAAGTGAAAGATACGAACTTCCAAACCTGATTACGTCAATCCTTTCTGTATATTTGCCAATTTTATAAAATTAGTAGTATACCTATACAAGTATAACTTCTTCTTTTCTAGAAGGTTTCTTTAACTGAAACATTGCTCCGAGTTATATTTATGATTTAAGAGAACCGGGCAGAACAATACACAACAATATTAACAACAAACAATGAGTGTTGGTTCAATGCTCAATGATTATACTTTCTACAACCTGCACACATTTTTTTTTTCAAATAGTCTACTTCAACATTAGTAAATGTTAAATTTTTCAAACAAACGTGAACCACCGTGCGTGCTTCATACGAACGTAACGCCTACATAACTTTCAAGACATGCATGCTTATCCATACATTCTAACATATATACGATATCTTTGGCCATCACATTACAACTATAGATATATATATATATTTTTTACAATATATCATACATACCGACATACACGCACGCACACACATAGACATATATAATATATATGTTTCTATATAGTACTTGATCGAATTTTACTGCAGCAACGTCTAGCGTACAGTTACGGTTCAACTCCTTAAGCACGTACACATTTTTTTTTTTTTTTGTATCGGAGCAAAATTGAAGAGTAGGGAAGCTAATTCATCTACGTGCCAAACTATGACAAATTTCAAATTTTTGTATCAATGTGGTCAAGGTGACAGCGGAAATGCAGTATTATTATGAGATCTAAATCTTTATGTAATATGCGTAAACAGATTATATGCTACCTGTATGGTCACAGGTTCTAGCTCCGGCAATTTCTGTCCTTTTCCTACAAAAATAAATATACAATTGATCATTTAGCTTCACCACTCTACAACTGTCCTTTCAATTTTATCTCGGATCAAAGTAAAATAATAGCTGCAAAAAACATGCATTATCTCAGTTCTACTTCAATAAAGCTAGATCAAAAATGCTCAACTGGTACCACAAAGATTACGTAACAAACTTAACAGCTCCCTTTAATTTCTTTTTCCACTTAAAAAAAAAAAGATTTTTTGGGGAGATTATCTTTACCGTGTTTATCAACAATATACAGTTAACTTGAATCGCACTAGCTGTTCTTAACTATCATGTTTGATACGATTTTAATAATAATTAAGAGAGATACCCATACACCTATTTCATATCTTTTTTTTCTTCCCTGTATGTATATAAATACAATATGTGAAACTTTTTGAGAAATATGATAATATTATTAGCAGTGCAGAAGTGTTCTTATTTAACAATATTAATTCATTAAGTGTTATCCTTATCAACATAATTCTTCATATAAGACACACACACACACATATCTATATATATATATATACATACACACACACATTCTAACAATCTCACTTTCATAAGCACAAACCCTCATTTTGCCTTCCGGAATCTAATTCTTTTAAGACATACAAACATACGTAGACAGATACAGTCATACATTGTTCTATGTAATGTAAGAATTTAGCATGAGACATCACAATACAGCCATGTAGTTAAAGAAACCGAAAAAATGATGCACCAAGATTATGTTCATGTCTTTTTTTTTTTTTTACACACGTAACTTTTTTTCTTTTCCTGCATAAAACATCACGGCACATATTGGCATTCATGTATTCTTCTGAAACTCAAAACTTTTTTTTTTCGATTTCACAGTCCTGTATTTCTGCTATTAGTACTTTTTTTTTTCCTTTTCAATCTAAGTTTTGATATTTCACAGAATAAGATTTCTTGTTTTAACTATTGTCTGTCTGTCATGATAATGTATATAGTTCACAGTAGAAATAAGAAAGGACATAGGACACAATTAACAAACATCATTCTACGTACTAGAATACGTTCTACGGTCATTGTTCTCTTCTAGCAAATCATTGCATTCTTAAATTATATATAAAAAAAGAACAAAGTAACCATACAAAACAAAACAAAACTTCAAAGCTACCAATGTAGATGGTTATTTAACGATATCTCTCTCTCATTTTTTTTTCTCTTTTCACTTTTTTGCATTTAACCCCACATTCAGCTTAAATGGTGAGATCCACAATTATTACTCTATGGCACTATGGTATAAAGGAGAGATGTTTAACGTAGTTGGCAGTGGAAAACTAAACATCAACGAATGGAACCATTTTTTTTTTCCTTTCTTTCTTTTTAAAATGTTATGTTACATTAGGAAGCCATACAACGTTACAATTAATAAAGTAATTTACAAAACACAAAAAAAAAAATGACTCACCATGGCACTAAAGACTAGTCTGTGAACAACACCCACAAAATATTCCTCTTAACTCTTTTCGTTTTATTATTAAATACTCAGTTTTATTTTTTTTTTTTTACAACGCATTCAAATGCAGAAAAATAAATTAATGATTTTTTTTCTTCTACCATTATAAATATTAACTGCACAGACTAGATTGTTTTAATTCACTCTTTGATACGTACGTAAATTGTCCATGTATTCTCATCACACATCTTATAAATAAGTGAAGCTATTGTGCTACTTTTTTCTTAAAATAATAAGATTACTTTCCTAGCATACTGGACCTCTCAGTACTTGAAAAAAAAAATCCCTAGTTCAAGTTCAACGTTTCGAAATATTTTATCTCCATTCTCAAATCAAAGAAGGTCAATACAACTATTATGTACATGGCAAACTTTCATTCAAATATTAGGAATTCCAAATCCTTTTTTCACTTAATCAACACCAAATTTCTCATTTCTTATAAATATTTTTTTCTTTTTTCTTCCTTTGTAAGTAGCTGGTAAAGAACCTTCACAAAGACTTTCGTATGAAGCAGGATTCCTATCTTACTTCTTGGCTTCTGAGAATAGTTAACAACATCACAATTCAAAATGTTAGACCTTTTACCTCCTTTTCTGTTGACAAATGAAAACACCCATAATGCTAGGTAAGTAATCTGATTCACTAATAGTATTTAACTTTGTCGTGCGCACTGATTCAATAGTTTTTTTTTTCTTTTGTAATAATATTCTGCTTTATCTAAGCAAATTCATATTACATGCAGGAGAGCGTTTATTTTCTTCTTGAAAGTGTATTACATAATTTTTATGAAACATTTTCTTCTTTTACTCTGGAAAATGTGACTTAAGCCTCAACTATAAACTTTTTTTTCTTCTTGCTTGAAGCACAAAAGCTGCAGAATTCTTCTAAGTAGGACACAATACTGGAAAGAGAAAACATATTTTTTTTTTCAAAAAAATTTTTAATAATTAAGGTTATTCAAACACACATAAACTAGAAATTAAATAGAATTAGTAGTAGAATTTATTAACAGATAATCAATCTATTTACTACGAAAAAAAGCCGCCAGATTCTTGTGATATCATTTACGAACTGTAATGTTCTATGGCCTAACCTGTCACAAGTCTGAGCTAATGTATTTCGTGGGGGAGCACACCTTTCGGAGAAAGTGAGTCTATATACACTAGTACTATTAAAAAGACAACCACAAAAAATCTCTCAGTAACAATGGACGAAGTGAGCACAAGTCGAATTTGTGCCTCCTTCCCATGCTGCTTCACCACTCGGCTACAAGGGAAGCGTCCCAAAATATTTTGTTTCTAACAAGTGAACTTTTATCAACTGAAGAAACAAATTCTAAAAATATACTTATATTTTAAAGAAGCATACAAGTATTAAAATTTATAAAATATTTTTCTTTTGAAATTACAAAAAAGGAGATAAAGCGTGCTAGAGATCTTTATATTTAAGAGCAATCAGTTTGTAGTCTATGTTTTGATATTTTTCGGTTCTTCGTCTGACCGATGACTTTTTAACCCATTACATTTTCAAGAAGATGATGAGCTTTTCCAGAATTGGATTTGCAGCCTTTGGAAGTCTCCTACTACGGTAACGTTACAAGTTGTTGGTGACGCTTTGCCAATTGCATACCTCTCTGACAGGTCGATCGAAGGCTAGTAATGAGCTTTCACTAAGTCAGCGTCAGCTCTTGATTATAAACGAGACTGCATCGTTGGTTCTTGGTTAGAAGATGGAAAGAAGACAAGCTTCGTTCACTGGTGTAAGTCAACCATTCTGAGACTAATGACAGCCTTAAAAATCGAAACAAGTTACCACTTCATCGAGTTGTTGTCTTGAATTTAGAAACTGATGATAGTAATTTATCAATTCCAGAACTAGAAATCAGATAACACAACAACGCAACAGAATTGGAGTGTGTTTTGATAAATCAAATTTCAAATGGGGTTGAGATTTTTTTTTAATCCATTATTTTATAACATAAATATTGCATCCTTATGTATATATGTACATTTGAATTTATTTAAAAATAAGTAACTAGATAAATAAATTACAGAAATATGATTTTTGCAAGATTAGGTGCACTTTCGTGATTTCAAGAAATTAATAACTCATTAATAAGCATTTGCTATTACAGAAGAATTGGAGTAGCGTTTTGGCTTTTAAATATGTTGACGAGGACTCAAATCTCCGTTTGTTTATCTTTATTTCTTTAAGTTGTCCTTTGATTTTTATTGGTTCATTGTATTTTTAATCCATTTTACTATTGACAATTTTCGTAAATAAATTACTCAAGTCTAACCGTTCCAACAGTCAAATTTCCCAAATCAGCAAGTAAAATGCATAAACCACACAAGAATTAGTTTATATATAGAGTAAAGAGAACGCTCTTAAACATCAACACTGAGATAAAAAGAGGTTGGTTGATTGAATTGTTATTAACGTCCTCAACGAGCTGGTAAGCTTCTAAGGACGGGACCTACAGTTTAACGTGGGTTCCGAACCACTTGTGTCCCCACCGGAAATCGAACCCAGGATCCCTTCATTAAGAGCGGGGAGCGTTACTACTCACCCACAGGGTACAGACACGAAAAGAGGCTGATTTAAAGCAAGGTATGATTATTCAGCAAATCAGTTCTTCATTGATCTTACAAAATCAAATACAAGTAATCATAAATGTGTCACTGAAGGGCACAGAAAAATACTTAAGAGGCATATATTACAACATAAATTCTATGGTGTCTAATTTTTAATTTTAAACATAGAAATTAAATGAGCTACTGCAAATTGCAATTTGAGAAAGCAACAGAAGAGAATTTGAAGAACACACATGTTGACAAAAGACCCGAACCATTATTTCAGAATTGAGCAGAAGAAACATTAATCATTACTCCCCAGCAAAAAATAAAAGAACGTAGTTTCGGAGCTAAAGGCACAGATCACAAATAACGCAATATCTCGACAAATAACAACGTAAACTGTGCCGGCTTGAAAAAGAGCCTTAAAGTTACATCCAAATAAGTATCTGAGCAAGTTTTACCATTAATAAGTGGTCCTTAGAAGACAGAAATGCATTTCATTCTGATATAACTGACGTTGTACGGTAGACAAATATATAAATCTCCTGGCAACTGCACTCCTCATATAAATTTGCTCAATTGGGTACAGCTTCGATTGCCACTTGCTAAATCGATAGAGATAACTTCGTTGTCTATCTAGGTATTACGTCATTCGTGACGATGCGTTTCTAGCTCTGAAATAACGCATTTTTTAATTTTTTTTTTTACTAAGTTGAACATAACAAATTTTCATCCTTGTACTAATATTTCTTTGTGTTTTTGAAATATACTATTAATTGATTATATTAATTCGGAGGAGGTCTCGCTTTGTAAGGTTCATGTCGATTCAAGTTCGTGTTTTTGAACCAAAATTGCAAGTTTGTTTTGCTGTGCTAATCAAGGTGAGACTTAGCGAGCTGCTTCGCCTTATTTGGTATAGCATTTTTCGACCTGGTTCTGATTCTCTGTTGTTTGTATTCCAACCTCTCTTCCAATTGAGGTATACTACTAGCATTGTCCCACCTATTCCTCCCCACAATTACCCACATAGCAAAATGACATCCCAGGGATATCTGAAGGATCTCCTGGCAGGATATCGGGACGTCCGTTTACATCCATGGGACGTATAGTTATAATTAATCCTTCGTATAACTATACGACGGCATATCCTTCGTATAGTTATAATTAATTAAATAATAATAATAGTAAGGTCGATTTAATTTATAGAGATTCCAGGTAGGTAATCCTGCACGGCTTTCCGGGGGACATCCAGGGGACCTCCATACGGTATGAACTGTTTGTATTGCCCACAGAGTTATCCCACGGACGTCCTTAGGACATCACTATGGGAGCAGGACCATTCTGACGGTAATGGGATCTAAGTGGGACGTACTCTGCTATGTGGGTAACAATGTGTTTATCATAACTGTAAATTATAAATTTGTCGATATTTAAAATCCTTCTTGCACTCGTTCCCCCCTACCTCCAAAAAAAAAAAACCACAGGAAAAATACTGACAAAACCAGCAAAAAAAAAAAAAAAATCCCATGCATTTCTAAAATATTTTCGAAAATATTTTCTGGGTCATTATACACTGTTTTCAAGATCTACTCTCTAAAACATTTTAAAATTACTGTTAAAGAATGGCTCTATGTTTTCAAAACAATACGTTTTAGGAAAATAATGTTAGTTTATTTTGGAAATATTCTTGAAGTGTTTTTGTTGTACGAATATTCCTATGTAACTCAAAAGCAGGAAACACTTTTAAAACATTTTAATATATATATATATATATATGGAGCTGGCAACATAGCGTCTTCTTAGGAGAAATCCCGCACCAGTCCGCTCTGTCCATTTTCTCTCCTACCATGTGAGAACACTACTGCGAAACGTTGCGGCTTTTCTATTGTGTTTGTGATGTACTTGTATACTTGTTTAGGTATTCCATAATATAAGTACCTTTCTTTTTAACCTTTTTTTGTTATCTTATATATATATTTCAAAGTAATATTTTAAAAATCAATCCTAAGTATTTTTAAAACATTTCCGAATTTGTTATATTTCCACAATCTACTCTTTTGTGCACATTTATGGACGTACATAATTTCTAGTATAGAAGAAATCCATCGACACTTCTCTGCTACCTGGGTTTGTATAGGAGATATTCATTAACATTACGAACATTAAGATCTTATGTGTGCTGTAAATAGGTTCAAAGAAAGAGAGGAAAAGCAGTTACAGGATAAATAGTAAGAAGCAAACAGAAAGATCAAGGATATTACCATTTCTCTCAATTGCAAGCAAAATTAAAGAGTGGAAGTATGAGGGAAGAAAATGAATATGGAAATTATTTTCAGAGTTAAATATTGTATCGTAATTTAAACTTTTAACGAAATGAATATAAAATGAAGGAAACAGAGAATCATGTATATGTGTACAATTGATTGTAGGACATCAATAATATCACTGAGGGAAGAGGAAAAGACATTAAGAATTGTTCGGAATATAATAAACTGTGCTGCAAATACGCATAATAAGGAAGAAAGAAATAATAGAAGGGAACTGAACGATTAACTAAATAATTGATTCAGTGAGCGGGAGTCGAAAGCCAAGGCGAGAAACGATTGAAACTACAGCATTTAATGAAACGTGGGTAAAATAAGGAAATAGAAAGGCAAAGACGAGGAGATGTAATTTACCAAGTTGTTCAAAGCAAGAAGTTAAGTTTGATCTTAGCTTTTTATTAGCTACGAAGGAAAAAAAAAAAAAAAAATGTGCAGGATTTTGATAACACTCACATGTAATCGAAGAGATAGCCACGTTGGGATACTCATGACGCAAGTAATAAAATGAACAGACTGTCTATTGAATGAACTGGCAAGAAGTTTTGTTCTTCAATATGGAGCACGAAATATATTTTAAAAAGGGAACAGGATTCAACTGAAAACCTGGAAGAAGCACAATTTAATTTAAGAGCAAGTACGCCTACTGACTTGTTTAACACCTACCCTTTTCTTGCTTCCTGACCATTAGAGAGAACCTGCGCTCGAAATGGTGATCTGTTTCGTGAATATCTGGACGTTCCTGTTCCGTCTCGTCAAAAATGCCAATGGATCATTCCACTTTGTTATTTTATTTTTCAGGTATTAACTTAAGATATTAGATAGAGCTATCCATCCACTACCTCAGCAGAAAATATAACCGACGAATTACTTAAATGTTTGAGTAAGCATGGATTCACACAAACTTTTCTAAATGAAAACTTAACTGCTCTTGCAGCTGATAAGACATATGCAATGATTGGTAAAGAGGTGGGAGTTGCAGCACGCTTCCTAATTTACTTCTTCGGGATTGTGCTACTCATAAAGTGAAACTGGCAGTTAACGATGTTCTCAAAATTGTTTCCGCTATCAATCATTTTCACATACTATTAGGTAAACTCCATTCCTTGTATTACCATCCCCAGAAAGTTAAAAGGAACTATGAGAGGCAACAACTTCACTCGCAACAAATTTGCTTAAATTTGGAAAAGTTCTCTTAGTACGATCGGTGGCATCAATTATGCGTACAATTAACGTGTAGTAAATAACCATCCCCACTCTGTGAACACTTCGATAAACCCTCCAATGACCCAACATGAGATCAGAAGGAATCAAATACTCAGGTCTGAAAAATGTTAACAAGTGCAGAAATTCATCACAAACCTAAACACAATGTCGGATACTTTGGATGAATTGTCAACAACATCGCAAAAACGTGACATAACGCTTACAGAAGCTGAAAAACTGTAAAATTAAGATCAAAGTACTTCTATAACTTCTGTCTGATCCCCGGCCAAAATTAACGAACATACTTGACGCAGCTGATAAAAATAGAACCAATTTCTGAGGGTCACTCTATTGTTTAAACCATTAATACTGCCCAATTATCAAGAAGCATACGCGTGCGTAAGGGGGGCTAAGCAGAGACAAGTAACCCTACTCTAATACCACGCACTCTCAATATGTTTGTTCGAAATTACCCCAAGAAAATATTAACTATTATACTCACTCCCTTAGTAGTCTGAGTAAGAACAGAATCAACCTATATTTTTCATAAAAGAGCACCTATTAGTATGTACAGTTACTTATATTTTACGAAAACCATCCCTACTCCTTGATTAGTGCCTCCATGTTTTACCTATTATGTATTATAACTGCTGTATACTACTGCTATATGCAATTTGTATGTATACTCTGATGTTTAATTTCTTCATGCCACCTTATTATTATGATTTTGAAAGTAGAAAGCCCCCCCTCCCTTTCCTCTTATAATCTGTGACCCTGCGCACATTACTGTTCAGAAGTCTAGCAAATAATGTAAGGAACCGCCATAAAATATACAATAAATTAATAGAATATATCAAAGCTGAACTCAGAACTGACATATAGGGGAAGAGAACATACGTTATGTAAGATATTTCAATTGGATGAATTGACCTTCCTTCATGGTTACCGTCTATATAAATTTGACGAATGCGACAAAATTCCCGACGAACTAAAAATCTGTTTTTAAGACCATATAGCTATAAGTGCCGGTAGGTGGATCCATATTAATTGTGTCAGTCCACATTCATCTTATACAACTGAATCCGCACTGCTTTGTGACACCACAAACATGAAGGAGAAAAAAATAGTTCCAGTAATTATTGAAACATAGGACCTGAAAGTACCATCACCTTAACGGACTGTAGCTGCGGTTAGAGAGTAGGAACAGTCTTATAATTTTAAGCATTAACTGAAAACAAATATTTATGAGACGCGCCATTCAGAAAAACTTCGGTTACGTCGATTATTCCCCTACGCGCAGAGACTAGTTGATGCCGTGGTTGACCTTAGTAGGGTATTGGTGGAGTTCACCCGTTCTATTATTGCTTGTGTAAATTGTCCTGTTTGTGATCTTTGTACCCTCACGCCCCTGATTGAGCAAATAATTTTAAGTCAGTAAAATAATGAATCCCAAAAATACCAAAAATTAACCATACGGAAATATCTTTTACTTGCACGAATTGATTTTTAATAAGTATTGAAGATATGTATATTTATCCCAGTTGGGGAAATTTTGGGTGTACTATTCAGAATTTCCGTCCGTTTATTTATTTTTACTTTTAAGAAAAAGAAAATTCGAGAAGACTCGTGTCCAGTGTATTTTATATTATTTAATGTTCACACAAAAATATTTTTAAACTATTATTAAAATGTTAATACAGCGCGCCATTTCACTAGTCGTTCATATCGTCGCTGTAGTAATGATAAACAAAAAAAGACAACACCATGTTAACGAAACTAAAACTTTCCGCTTCATGAAAATTTCCACCTCTCATACTGCAGAGAACTGAGGGTACAAAATACACCATACAACTTCAACTTCATACAAATTTAGATCTATTAATCCTACATTTGTGGGGAGAAACAACCCACAAACTCGATTTGGAACTTGTTGCAGTTTGATTCCATTCTCACCTTCAAACAATGGAACTCTGAACTAATTACTCTTTGTTGGAAACCTCAGAAAACCTCACAGTTTGCAACGTTTAATCAAGCTTTCGAAACACAAACAAACATCTCGATTTCCAAGGCACAGGATGAAAAGTTAATTTATAGAAATTATATTGCCTCATCTAAAATTTCAGCTCTCATACATATTCTTTACATGGAATCTATTCCAACCTTCTATGGATGGGTAAAAAGAAAGTGAAAACACGTTAAAATCAATGACAACTCTCAACTGCTAATGAGAGCCCTTCTTCCCATATATCATGTATACTATCCAACATGCCCGTTGATCTGATAATATTTAGAAGCTATACCTACTGAAAAGAAGTACCATACTATTTTAACTTGTACGTATGTCTGATAGTACTTCCTCAAGTCTACACACAACAAAATAGGCAGCTATTCGTTACTTCGTTCTTTTTCTCGTTTCAGTTGTATTATTTTATAAACTTTCCATATCAACGAATATGTACTATATACAGTTTATCTTCGTAAAGATTTAAATACGCCTTCTAATGAGTATTTAATTGTCACTAAGCAAAAGTGTATTAACAAGACAATCTTAAGTTGTATGGTATTACAATATATATTATTGAAGTGATCTTTTTTTTTTTTTTTTTCATATATGTGTAAAGTGTGAAATTTATTAATCTGAGGATTCGAAGGATACGAGGTTTCCGTATATAACCACTTAATGTATCTTTTCTTACGAGTACCGCTTTATTTCTTTATTACGTTTTCGACACAGGACGACTATATCCTCAAATTACGGAATCTGTTAATCTGTTTCTGTATGGACTATTTCAGATGTCAGCTCATGAGTTTGAGTGTGCTTCAGTATAATTGCATAATTGATTTGAGAACGTAACTTAACCTAACCTACTCTACAAGCAAGTTCCTGTAAGATTAATATAAATTGATATTGAGAACATCTTCGGCTTTACTTTAATTAGCGAAGTCGGTAGGAAAGAGAAGAAAAGAAAACGATAAATCATTATTCACGCTAGAACCTTTTCAGACGCATCAGACTTATGTAGGAAGTTAAATTGAGAGGTTCGAGCATATACAGATGCTTATCAGAATAATGGAAACACCTGTAGTTGGCAACACGTCAGATGTATGGGTTGGCAGTGGTGTCGTGGCGACCGCAGCGCCGGACTGCTGGTGGTGGTGTGTTAGGTCGGTCTCCATACTACGTCAGGCGTCGTGGAACAGGAGTGTGCAGTGGCTGCAGCAGACGGAGGTAGTGTAAAATGGGAGACCTCTCAGAGTTTCAAAGAATGCAAATTGTTGGTGCGCGGTTATGTGGAGTGAGTGTGACGGCAGTGGCTAGTGTGTTAGGTGAGTCGCCAGGGACAGTGTCGAAGGTGATGACGGCCTACACAACACACGGGAAAACCACATCGGGGAAGCGGAACAGTGGGCGGAAGAAATGCATCAGTGACAGGGCACGCCGGGTATTAAAGCGCATTGTCACGTGGAACCGTCGTGCCACTGCGGCGCAAGTGACGGAGGAACTCAATCAGCACCTACCCCAACCTGTTTCGACAATCACAGTCCGCCGCGAATTACATGACATGAACTTACGGGGTCGTGTTGCACGGGCCAAACCTCTCATCAGGGACCAGAACGCTTTAGCACGCCGCAAATGGTGCCGCGACCATGCAACTTGGACCGTTGACGACTGGAAACGTGTGGTATGGTCGGATGAGTCACCATTCACCCTATTCCAAACCACGGGCCGTGTTTATGTGTGGAGAACGCCCAAAGAAGCGTATGATCTGCAGTGTCTCCGCCCAACTGTGAAACATGGCGGCGACACGGTGATGCTGTGGGCCGCAATATCATGGTTTTCATTGGATCCTGTGGTCACACTTCGCGGACGCATCACTGCCAACGATTATGACGCAATTTTAGGAGACCACTTGCATCCTATGGTCCGGATGTTGTTCCCGGACAATGACGCCATATTCCAGGATGATAATGCACCCATTCACACAGCTGGAGTTGTTGCAGCGTGGTTTGAGGAACATCGGGATGAAGTTCAACACCTCCCCTGGCCCGCCCAATCCCCAGATCTCAACATAATTGAACATCTGTGGTCCATCTTGGAAACACGACTCCGGCGACGATTTCCACCTCCATCCTCTCTCACAGAACTGGCCGATGCCCTGCACGAGGAATGGTGTAATATTCCACTTGCTACCATTCACGACCTCTATGCCTCCATCCCACGTCGCATCAAGGCTGTTCTGAAGGCGAAAGGTGGCCCGACACCATATTAATCTGGTAAGTTGCACTTTCGTTCAGGTGTTTCCATTATTCTGATAAGCATCTGTATGTATGGCTAAACAGATACCTGATTCCATGAAAATAAGTACACTTTTAGCCTTAATTGGTTCCGAAACATATGATACATTAAAAGACGCTTTTGCCCGTGCTCTGTTGGTTTACAATTCAAACGAAGACATGAAAAGCAAATTGAAAAATGGTCCGGACCTGGATTCTCTGAAATCATAGTAAGGTAAGTTCCATTTGATCAAGCAAACAAAACTCCAATAGATTCAGGATTACGTTAGAGCATTGAAGCATCAAGTAATTAGGTGTAATTATGGTAAATCTGACGACATCATACAGTGTACAAAAGGAAACCATTTTTCTTGGCCTAAAAATGACCCTATGAAAAACTTTTAGCAGAACATTCGCTAACCTTTGTAAGGGCTATAGAAATTGCATCCTTAATTGAATAAGTGAATACTGAATCTGAAGCTCTAAAAAGACAATGTCTGCCATCAGCTGCGTAAAATTGAATCATCCCATGCTCTGTGGTAGATATAATAAAGTGCATTCGATGGACAAATGCAGAGCATTTATACGCTGTTTGTTTCAATTGCTGACAGAGGGAACAACTATCAGTAGTTTGTTGGAATAAGAATATTCACGTTGTGCAAAATGACTCTGAGATAGACAAGGCTTGAAAACAAGAAAGAGAAAATGAGCATTTATGATGCTTAAAAAAGAAAGTGAAACCTCACTATCATTCTAAAAAGCAATGGTATAAATCGGCTACAGCGACATTCGCTTATAATAACATAATTTTTCATGTCCCTTAGATGAAGTTACAACCAAGTTCTATTGTATTACCTATTTGTAAACATTTATATTGCGCACGGAAACTGTACCATCAAAATTACACTTTGTATCCTCCTATTTACGTTTAAAAGACTTTAAATGTTACACTTTCATTTTACACTAAGAACTTCTTCAGTAGCAATGGGTACATAAAAAGAGGAAGGTAGAAAAAGTATGTGGAATGGAATTGAATGGTCATTATCTTTAATTTGGAAAATAAATTGTATTGTGTCTTATCTTTGCGTTCGAATGAAGTATAACAAAAGCTTTTATTTCAACAAGAGAGAGTTTTCTTCTACGATATGGGAAGCACTTTGACTGCCTTGTCAATGTGTAGATGATGCGATATGAATTAAGTTATGGTTAGTGCTGCGTAACTGTCCAGACAAATCTAATACGGGATTTATCCAAACATTTACACAGTATCAATCATAACGGAATTTCATACTGCACCATCTACAGATCAGACTACATATATTGACAGGACAGTCAAAGAGACTTACATTATTATATATAAGATGGAAAAAAAATATAGAAAAAAATGTAATTTCATTATAGAATACTAAGACAGGTGTACACGAACATCACAAACACAATAAAAAAGCGGCAACGTTTCGCAAAAGCGTTTTCACATGGCAGGAGAGAAAATGAACAGAGCGGACTGGTACGGGATTAGTACTAAGGAGACGCCATGTTACCAACCCTGTTCAGATGTATATATAAATCTCCCGTCATACAGGGACATTTTAAATAGAACATGGTTTCGTTTCCTGGTTAGTTTATTCGAACGCAAAAATTAAAGACACAAGAAAAGAACAAATTATTAACTTTTCAAGTTAAAACTTGTCACCATCCATTTTTTTCATCTGGCTACAATATACTTCTACCTTCCAACATCTTTCCTAATATTCTTCATTTGCTAATCATTGCTGGAGAATTTCTTAGTTGTAGACTGAAATGTTTATCAATGTAAAGTATTTTTTAAACACGAATAGGCTACTGTCACACACAAAGTAAAATAAACATAAAGGAAAAATAAGCATATGTGAACATGTCTACTCAAATCTGAAAGAGATAACGAAATTAAAACATGAGAATATCGGTAACAAGAAATTTATAACAAACTAGATTACCTTTTAAGATATAATCTGTGAGAAGTGTTGGGACTGTTGGGCTATCTTCATTTATGGCCTTTAGAACTGTAATATTAAAGAAAAACACAATAATTATAATTTCATCAGAAGAAAAAGAAAAAAGAAAAAGAAAAGACAACACCTTTTACAATCTCTAATGTACGCGTGAAAAGTTCTTAACATAATCACTCGACACAAAGTTGTGAATTATAACATATTCATACAAACGCTTTTAAAGATTCTTGTTGATTTTCCAGCTTGCTTGTTAAACAATACTGACTTTGTTGCCGGAAATTTTCTTTTTAATTTACATACATACATACTATTATGATACATATATAAAGCTATATTGCAAATCGAAACCTATTTTAATTCTTTGATGAAATAGCTTCCGATGTTGTTAATAACATAATAAAATATGATTGTTTTCGAAAAATAATGAATTTATGAAGTACAATGTTTTGACTGTTGAATAACAATAACTAACAATTGAAAATGGTGAAGGTATAGTAAGGATATAGGTACTGCAGGAAAGCGAAATTTACAAAATACAAAGAATTCTGTCAGTATGTTGAATTAAAGAGGTAAAATAACTAGATAATAGAAATTATACAGAAACTGGTACAATTGTACACAATCTACAGTGTACATATTATGTTAAATTCATAGCAAAGTTTCACGTATATAGAAAACACTAATTTATAACAATTATTAAATATATTGAGAAGTCTAGTCCTGTATAAACTAAATGGAACGAACAGGTACATACTGCACATTTTTTTTCCTCCGAAGTGTTATTTGTATACTAAAATTTTCGTTGATCCTGGAAATTCATCATCATAGCATAACGAGTAGGCAGCGTTCCGCAAACTATGATCCGCGGCTGCCCTTGGGCAGGAGCAGGGTAGCGCGTTTAACCTACCAACCAATAATACTGGTCCGCACTTGAAGATAGTTTGCGGAACACTAGACTAGTGAATAAAATTATAAAATATATGGAAGTATGAGAACCTGAGTGACCTGCAGTCTGCCATGTTGGAAACTACGTGTCTGGCAGACTACAAGTGTACGGTCGCGAGATGAATTAAGTAAGCTGTTGTGATGCTCCTGATGATGATATTTAAGAATCAACGAAAATTTATGTATATAAATAACACTCCAGTGGAAAATCATTTGTAATACATATCTGTTCCGTTCTACGAGCCCCTTACATGGAAGTATTGTTCAGTAATTTAATCCATATCTTTACTAATCAGGATAATTAGTACATAATAGTAAGTACTTAGAAACTCATCTAAGACATTAAGTATTGTGAACTGGCATCAATGTTTTTTTTTTTTATTATTATTATTCTTTCTTTCTTATATACTTTAATTGCAGTTTACAATGTTTCGTATGTCAAACTGTCTTTATATTCATGGGAAAGAAGGAGTTCTATACCATGCATCGTTTGCTGTGTTTCAAACCAGAAAGATATATCACTGTTTCAATTGAATTCTCTAGTACTGCTTTTTATGCCCACTTTTATATCATAGATCTGTCGGACATATTAGTAAGAAAATAAATTATAACCGAAGTAAGAAATACCTTGAACAATGAGATAAAAAAGTATCGCGATGGATTTCGAAAAGTTTCGTTTACTTGCTTGGTCAGGAATCTTCTACATATCATCCTTCGTCTCTTACTTCTTCACCATCTTCATAAGTTCATTTCAACATTAAAATACATATACAGACTGTTTATTAATTCGTGTAACTGAGACACATACCTGTCAAAACGAAAGTTTGCAACATATTTCCATGAAAGTTTCTACAATTCCTTAAGTTTTGACACGATGAAAATAATTTTCCTAAACTAAATTTTAACCTCTTTATTGGTTAATTCAGAGAACCACTTTTCCTAATTAATCAAGAAATTAAGTCAGACAGGGATTTCTGTCTATAAAATATTGTATCACCTCTCGATCTCGATCAACAATATTTTATAGACAGAAGTCATCGTCTGACTTAATTTCTCGTTAATTACTAAAATTAGACAAAGAATTCTCTCTGAATTAACTATGATTTTTCCATAAGCAAGGTTCAATTTTATGTTTTAACCCCCATTTAGGAAAATTATTTTTACGGTGTCAAAACTTTAGGATTTTGTGAGCAACTGCAGAAAATATCATGGAAATATGTTCAAAACTTACGTTTTTACAGACCTCTTTCTCAGTTACACAAATTAATAAACAGTCTGTATAATAAAAATTACTTCTTCTTTTCCTGAAGAAACCTTCTAACGAATTAATTCCACAACACAAAAATAGTCCATTTTACAAAACTTTCACGAATCAGTAACAACCTAAGAACGTTATCTGTTGATATTTTACATGTACAGGGTTGTACAGAAAAACCTGTGAGAAGTACACTGACCTCATTCAGTAAGAAGTGAATCCCCTTTTGGTACGCAAAACGGTAGTTACGCCACGGAATGTATGTATAATTGCATATAGATCCTTGATAGTGATGAGTGGTATTTGGAGCCATTCATTCTCCTTTTCTCATACGAGATTCCAGAATACTCCAAAGTGGCAAAATAGTATCAAGGTACTGAGATTGTCTTTTAAGTGAAACTTGTTATTCAATGAAAGCCCTAGACGATGTATTGTATTTTATGCTTTAGGCCATTGGTATCCAGTATTCTTACACGTTCAGCTGGCTACATATCTAATATTGTGAACATATAGATATCAAAAAGAATTTACTATAGTGTATGCATGTTGTAGTTTTAGAATGTATATGCATGGTAGTTGTAATAGTGTTTAAGTTTTGAACATTGGCTTATTATGCACTTCAATTTCTTGAATGGAGATACATCAACAATTCATAACTTTCGTACGCTTCTCTGAAAAATTAACAAAATTATAAAAGCAGTTCTTCTTAGCGTTTTAAACATTACACTACCCCATGATTTCACTATCAGAAAGACAATGTGTCTCTAACGCTTTCTTACTGTAGCTCAAAATCAAATCAAGTTAACGAAATAAGACTTACTTTTTATAAGGACCTGGAGAGCCTGGTTATCTGGGGGACCACTACCAAGGTGGTAGGGAATGACCGTCGTCAGGTACTGCAAATAAAATTGTACACTTACAAATATAAACAAATCAGTTCCTATTGTACTACAAACGTTTCAATTGAATAAAAAAAATATATATATTTTTTACCTTTAATATATTTGAACGAATTTTTAGTTCAAATTGGTACATTTTATGTATTACATAATGCATTTATGTAATAATCTCATATACAGAGAAAGTTAACTGTGGCAATGCATGTAAGATTTAATGTCCTCGCATATTACTTTAAAAGAATTAACATCCCACGAAATATGACTTCATTACAGATATCTGAAATTAAAACTGACACTTCGTGAGTTTAAACAGTTGGCGAGGCATTTGCCTATTAATAAAAAAAAATATTTCTATTCCGTTGTCTATTGTCGTCAAACTATAAATTTACTATTAGAAATGTTGCAAATAAATATGCGATAAATAAAATATGTCTTAATGTACTATAATGCTGGCTTCATATTAAAACCTCATATACGAGGGTCATTCAATATGTAAAGAGACAAGAGGCTGTAGTGTGAACATGGTTTATCATATGAATCTCACCATATACCGGTACTTATTTTCGACATAATCCCCTGTTACAGTAATACACTTATCCCTCCACTAGTGCTTTTATGCCGGCAGTAATGAATTTTTGGTTCTGATGTTAGAGCAAGTTTTGCACATTTGTTTTCACTTCCTAGTTGCTGTGAAACTTGATGGCTCGTAACAAAGCCTTTAAAAGATCCAAACAAAAATAAGTCTGGGCTGCGACGGGCATGCGGTAGAACCTCCCAGCCCAACAGACTCAACTGCTAAATGAGAGAGATATATGGGCGAGTAATGTCCTGGAGAAAGAGAACTTCTTTTCTCTGTTATCGCTGGCTTAACTTTAGTTTTAAAGCATTTCAGTATAGTACTCACTAGTTGTTGTATGCTGTTCCTAAAAAAAATCGCAATTTGCCGTAGGAACCTCAACTGGTCGTCCCGCACGCTTCAAATCTGAAACACTTCGTCGGACACTTTTGAGCTCAACAACCTGGTAAAAGTTAACACGACTCATACATCTCTATTATACTGCTTGAGTATCCGGGCGTAAATTTCAAATGGTTCTGTACCCTCAGACATTAGAAATTTTATCACCGATCAAAGTATAAATTTCCAGAGATTATATACTTAACAGAGAGATCAAACAGCTATTATAAATAGGTAGCAGGGATGGCAGGTTATCATACAAAAATAATAATTTTCCTTACATACAGATATTCTTTAAAATACGGCGTTTTGTTTCTTTACTTACGGAATGATCCTCGCACAATAACTGAATTGCATTTGCATTTTTTTTAAAAAGTAACATTTCCTAAAATACTTAATATTCTCATTTATTACAATGATTATGAAAGGAAAACGATAAATACTGGGATTAAACAAAATGGGGGGGGGGAATTCATGTTGAACTCATAGTCAAAAGAAAAAAAAAGTTGAACTCATAGTCAAAAGAAAAAAAAAGTTAATCTTTCTGTCTTCTTAGAGCTTTTCCAAGATTTTTCTCGGTTTCATTAAGTGAATTCCAGGATGGTACCTACAAAAATGAGCTACTCGGTACCTTCACTATTCATACCGTCAGAATAGTGATCGCCGAGGGACGTCATCCCTCAGATTTGTGATTGGTTTAGGCTATTTCAACTTATAAAATATATATTTTTTTTTAATAATGCAAATATTGGCTTCTATCCAGATGTTTCCATAGTTGAAACACCTTCTACTTATTTTTGTTTATTACAATATGTGGGAACAAAAGTGTAAAGAAGAAATACGAAAGAAAAAAAGAAAGGAAGAAAGAAAGAAAGAGAGAGAAAGAGGAAATAGAGATAAGGAAATGAAAATGGTTAGGGCATTGTTCGCGCAGAAATTGCATGATAAAGGATGTAATGGAAAATACGATTAAAGAGAAAAGAGAAAAGAAGAAGAAAAATCGTAAACTGAAACAAAAGGAAAAGAAAGCGGAAGTCCGGGAGGGGCTAAACATGATTTGGAAAGGTGCTACGCTAATAATGATGAACAAAGTTTCATATTTCCTGATGGAGTTTGATTTAAAAGTACTAACCGTTATACTTGTCTTGTTATAAGTAAAGAAACGAAGGGAAAGCTGTTCAACGATTGAATTCGAACCTGGGAATTTCAAATCGCAAACAAATAGCAGGAAATTTCCTTGGTTGGTATCATTCCCACACCTTTCCTGGACTACTTCCCAACAGTTTTACACAATTAAGAGACACACGTCATCAACTGAAACCGACTCTATCCAATTAATTAGTACTTCTGTTTTTTTTAATGTTCCTTGAAACCCATTTACATATTTTCTCGTTGTCACTATACTGTGAACATCAACGTTCAGCATAAGAGCAGATGTCTAGACAGCCTGGTCTCCAGACACAATTATGGTGAGTCATTCGCTCACTTTGCACGAACTTGCAGGGCTTTCCCACTGACGCTGAATCTTTTGTTCTCTAGGACATTACAAATCCGCATCTTTGAACAGAGAACGTACTCAATGAGCAATACATTCAAAACAGCCAATTAGTGCAAAGTTAAAAGTAACGCTACTACTTACTAAACAAATGAACAATGTGTTGTTTACCTACTTCCTGAATGAGCTAAACAAACGTATGGAAGTTTGAATGAATTTTCAGCGAAACGAAGTAACGACTTAGCTTGAAAGAAAAAAAAATGGCTGCATATAAATACACGCTTTTTAAAATTGAAGACTCATTTTCAAAGGCCCCAACGGGTGTGATGTAGTGGCGAATGTCATCGGCTAGAATGTATACTAATCAGCTATCAGGATTTGAAAGTGCTTGGATTGAAAGTTTTCATTGAACTTTTTCCAGGTATCTCCTTAATACCACCAATCCAATGCCGGGATGATACTCAGAATAGAAGCCATTGCCACTTCTACCCCCTATAGCTTTTACCAGATATTATGTGCATCAGTGCACACCGTCTTTCAGATACGAGAAGGGTTAAAGAATAGAGAATACAAAGGCACAAATAAAAAAAAA
This sequence comes from Lepisma saccharinum, assembly GCA_022664845.1. Classification (NCBI taxonomy): domain Eukaryota; kingdom Metazoa; phylum Arthropoda; class Insecta; order Zygentoma; family Lepismatidae; genus Lepisma; species Lepisma saccharinum. The sequence continues at coordinate 71,319 of JAGDQP010005997.1, forward strand.
TAATCCTGTTTTTGTGGGTGTAGTGAGGTAACTTTGCACACAGCAACGGAAGAGAAGTCCATTTTGACGAAAGTGAGTGAAATGATACTCATGTCCACACGACCTGGAAACAAACGCATTTGTTCCTACTTCCAGGCCGGAAATCATGGACACAGGGACTAACAGGGATTCCAGTGAGTACACCCTATCAGCAAAATTCGTCGGGCGAAAGTTGGCCCAACCACGAAATAGTTGGGATACCGTTGGCCCTACCCCGGCCCGACGAAGCTTGCTGATAGGGCAACTGGTTCACTTTGTCTTCCAACAAAGCTTTCCCTGGTAATCATATACAGTGCATCATTTTTGGAACTGACCCTGGTGTAAGTTATAAAAAAAATTGTGACATCCCTATCTACACCCCAGCAGAAGTTGTTTTCTTCTAAATTTCCAAACTACAGAAGATAAAATGAAAGTGGTTAGGGCATTGGTTGCGCACAGACTGTATATTGAGGGAAGCAAATAAAGGTACATGGTTAAGGGGGAAAAAAGACGACTACAATTCCTTGACAGTGTTAAGGAATATAAACCGTAAGCTGGGACAAAAAGAAATGAGCAAGATCAAGATGAAAAGAGAGGTTTGAACTTGACTTGAGCAAGATCAAGATGAAAAGAGAGGTTTGAGCTTGACTTGAAGGACCTGCCGAAAGTGGCAGAACACTAAAGATAATGATAGTGTTAGGGGGGACGCAAGATCGTGATCAATCCCCAGTAGTACACTAAGGAAGAAACAAGTTGATTTAATGTTTGATAGTGCCGTTGAATGTACGCTACACGTTATTTTAATCGCTGAAACAATTTTGAATACAACGTTGAAGATACGAACATTCAACGGTGCTAGCAACACGAAACCAATGTCTGTGCTACTAGAAAGGAGAAATTGTGATTGTTCTGTAAGCTGGTGGGGGTGATCAACAGTCATGTTGAAATTTCCATGTCCATCATTACCTTTGGATCAACACCATTTGCCGCTGAAGGTTTTGACCCTCGACTCCTTTTCTTCTCGACGTGGTATTGTCGTCGCTTGTTCTGGACAGCAAGCAGTAACGAGATGAACGTGTTCTTCAATTCCTTTTCGTACTCCAATTCATCCCGCAGGGCAAGTTCTGCAATTAGGGTCTCCGAGAATTCTCGGATGAGAACTTCAAGTTCGAGGTACAGCTCATTGAGTTGTGACAAGTTTAGTGTTTTCAATTCTGGAAAAAAATAAATAAAAAATAAAATTACTGCACAGGTACGAACATTTTAATTACACAACACAGTAAGTACATTTAATTTCTTACAATATGGTAGTATGATTAAGCTTACAGTACAATACTGAAGATTCGTTTGCACTCTCGCTTCTATTTCAACGCATACAACGTCCCTCTACTAACGAGATGCAGGCTAACACTTTGAATTTATATAATGAACATTCAAATACGGTCTGTAAAGGAATATTTTTTCGAAGTCTTCTTGCCAACAGCTACAAGTCCGGCAACTAACAGACAAATGATTTTTCGTATGTATGCATTGCATAAATTTATTTTAATGTCTTAAGGTATGTTAGGCTCAGGCCGATGTATGTATGGTAAAAGCGCGCTAAAAATAAAGAGATAATAATAATAATAAAGAAAAAACACTAGCAAGAGCCTATAACAGGATATAATTCCGTCGGTTCATCTAAAGAGAAGAGCAATAAAACAAATTACTTGATTGACACTTGACCACGACTGAACCAACGCAAACTTTTTATTTGTTCGAAAGGCTGCACTATACACAAGTGCCAAACTCTTGTATCATACACATTTCCGTTAGAACTGCTTGTCAACGTAGACAGCCGTTATATTTTCGAATAGAGTAATTACTTGTCTAATGCTCTGTCCTTACTATTCATCGAGCTCGACGGTCCTGTGGACTACGATGCTGGACAGCCATATCACAAGGGTCTGGCTGGGGAATAGATGTTTGTTTGTTTTATAAAGAACTGCACTTATATAACTGAGACAGGCCGAAGTTAACAATTACTGAAATGGTCCATACAAAATACAGTTTATCACTTTTTTTTTTAATTGTATGCTATCACCATTATCCTACAGATGATGGTGATAGCGTAGACTAATTATTATTTAGTCTATGGTGATAGTTGGTGTTTTGCCCGGAGTCACATTAACGACATGAAGGTTTCCAGGCAAAGTGAACAGATGGTTTGTCAATACTTTCCACTGAAAAAATGGCATCCTAAAAATGGAAGCTATAGGTTTAAGTTAATTCCAAATTACTTGTATCCCCAGCAGGATCCTTTAATTACAAGGTGATGAGCGAAAACAATGATCCATAGGGTAGACCTACACGACTGGTGATAATTAACTTCATTTGTGAGAAAAATAATTGTAGATTGCAATGATTTATCCGTCTATCTAGTTTCAGTCTTACAGTCTTAAGAAATTAATTTGCTAAAAAATATCAGCAACAGAAAACATGATGGTCTGGTTGCATTTTCGCAACATTTCAGTATTAGCCTCCCTGATTTGAGCATCCTGGATAATCTACTGATTCTGTTTCTTCCAAAAATTTACATCCTATTGTTAAGAGTTCAAAGTTTCACATCTGTTGACACCTTTCTGCTCTCTTCCAGTGCAGGTAGGTTCATGCCAAAAAAAAAGCTCTATTCAGATAGTAATGGGCGGTAACAGCACTATGGCTTACACCCGTCCCGAGAAATGCACTTAACAATAGTGGAGCGCACGATTAGTACGGACTAAACTTTTAATTTTAGTGTACAAGTAGTTGTTCACTCTTGTAATCGCTGTGTGGCCCGTTTTTTTTTAGTTGTATCTTAATTTTCAGTTTTGCATAGACCTAATTGTAAATATAATAGCGCACAGTGCCAGATTAGCCATAAGAGAAACTGGGAAATTTCCCAATGGGCCGGTTTAAACTAAATTAGATTATGTTTTACAAATTAATATAAAGATAAAAAAAAGTACAATTTCGGACAAATGTTGAGACATTAGTTCAACTACGTGGCCAGTCAAGTCAAAAATGTTAAATAACACGCTGGTCACCACTAACTTTGAAATACAGAAGCCTCAGTCCAACCATCGGCCCACACATGAATCTACAGTATTATACTCAAGTTTTGATGAGGCTTGTGAAGAGCGCATCGTTGTCATTTGGAACAACACGTATAATATGCTCACTATAGAGAAAACTACTACACCTCTACTTTGATAGTGTAAATAGGCAATCTTCACTATGCAAGACTGACATTCTGCATTATTTCACTTTCGGTACCCGTGGTGGCAAATTCAATTGCCGTCCGACTCATGTGGTTGTTGACTGTCTTTCGTAGCCTTGTTCATTTGTTAGATATTATAATTTACCTTCGTGCATCATTTTTTAATATTTTTTATATGACAATTTTCCCCTTCCCGAACACACACATTTTGGAAGCAAATTATCCTGACAATGAAAGAGTGAAATCGTTTACAATTATTCAAAATGTGTTCTTTACCTGACAATCCATGCGAGAAATTAT
>JAGDQP010005998.1:0-11163 GCA_022664845.1 Lepisma saccharinum
ATATATATATATATATATATATATATATATATATATATATATAACAGATGCTGATTATAGTCGACGTGACGTCACTGTATACCAACATTCCCCACACCCATGGCCTCGCTGCCCTTGAACACTTTCTCGACACACGCCCCAGTCCTCGTAAACCCAGTACACCATTTCTGCTTCAGCTAGCCCAGTTTGTCCTCACGATGAACAACTTCACGTTTAAGAATAATAATTTCCTGCAAATCAAAGGCACAGCCATGGGCACTGTGTCAACCTTTTCGTGGGACGCCTGTAGAAATCCAATACATTAACTCCACACCTCTTAAACCTTTCACCTGACTTCGCTATATCGACGATATTTTCTTGATCTGAACCCACTGAAAAGGGTCTAGAAACATTTCTGTAAAACCTCAACTACACCTTCCCCGTCAAGTTCACCTAGTCCTTCTCGAGGGAAAACACAACTTTCCTTGATGTGGATGTCTGGCTTAAGAACAATGGACAGACTTTCACTTCAAACCTACCAACAGTATGCAGTATCTCTATTTCAACAGCTCCCATCCTTCTCTTCCATACGCTCTTGCTGTTTGGGACTCCCACATCTGCTCCTTTGAGGATCTGCTCCAAAACTATTTCAGGACTCTCCCCTCAGCTCTCACTGACCATGGATATCCCAAACACCTCATCCGTAGACAACTGGACCGTGCCCGTAATCATACCAACTCCAATCGACCTCCCCACGTAGCTCCCTCCGCCCCCAATATTCTCACCCAGTACGACTCCAGCCTTCAGGCCCTTCAAAAGCTCCTCAAACTGGTACACCCCATACTCACTGCGTCACCTGCAACTGAAATAGTTTTCCCGTCGTGTCCCAAAATTGTCTACCGCAGACCTCCGAATCTCAACACGATTCCCACCAGAACTGTACCTATCCCGCCCTCTCCCCTCCAAACCTGGTAAGTGCAATAGACCCCACTGCAAAACCTGCCCTATTTTTGATCCGTCTTTCCTTCGTACCTCCGGTCACTCACAAGACGTACTAATTCCGACACTCCGGTAGTTGCATATCTTCCAACTTCATTTATCTCCAACTCCGTAACCTATGTTCCGCCTTCTACGTTGGCGAAACCCAAACTCCTCTAACATTCCGCATCAACCACCATCGCTACTCCTCCAAATCTCAACTTCCGCATATCTGAACACGCTTCCTATCACGGCTGCAGCTTTGACGAAACCTTTCGAGTCAGAATCTTGAACCCTGACTCACCTGCCAGTTAGAGATGGGAGCAGACGTACATCTCTATCCTTTCCACGAACCATGAACCCGGCCTCAACTGCCTGTAACTCCCTGCAGCACAGTATCATAATTTTCCTTTCTCTTCTATGTTCCGTCCCTGTTGCACTTTTATTCTATATTGTTTCTTTGTTCTCCCCATTTCCCCCTCCCCTGATTCTACAACCTCTTATTCTTTCAGGAATCCCCTTACCTGCTCCTAGTAACCTTCGCACATTCTTCTCCATTTCCTGTTTTCTCCGTCCCATCTAGTCATTTTCCCGCCTCCATAACCTGGCCACAGTCACCCTGCATTCTGTTGAGAATATGGCGTTTCCTTAACACCAGTCCCGCACCTGTCCATTTTCTTTCCTACCAGTTGAAAACGCTTTTGCGAAATGTACTACTTTTGTATTGTGTTTGTGATATCGTACAGCTGTCTCAAGAATCTATCATGTAAGTATCCTTTTATTCTGCCTGTTTTACCATTATATATAACTACTATAAATGAAAACCGGGAGGGCAATTTAAGGTACTGCAGGGATCCACTACAGTAGTCTTAGACAAAGCTGACTACCTCCAGGAAGCTCACCTCCAACTATCCGAACCCAACAGCTACAAGCCCACCACCACAGACCTAACCTACACCCACAACCAGAAAAGTTCCGATTTCATTACCGCTAGTGGTCCTCGTGAGGGCATATCTGAAATGTCCATAAAGTACCTAATCCTGGACATCCACGTACCCCAAACTAATACAGAAGATCCACAAACCAGGTAACCCAGGCAGACCCATTGTAACCAGTTATAATATCCCTACTGAACACATTTCCGCTCTTGTTGACTCCTTCCTTCAACCACATGTTGCCTACATACGCGACACCTACCACTTCTTAGAAATCATCCGTAAATTACCGCCCCCTTCCTGATGCCATACTGCTTTGAACCATAGATATTACTTCTTTATATACAAACATTCCTCATGCCCATGGTCTAGCAGCTATGGAATTCTTCCTTAACCAGACCCCCAAACCTCAAAGCCCAACAACAGCTTTCTTTCTTAACCTGGCCAACCTAGTTCACCCATGTAACAACTTCACCTTTGACGACAAACACTACCTTCAGATCCGAGGCACAGCCATGGATACGAGAATGGCACTTTCTTATGCTAATGTTTATGGGCAAGCTCGAACAGGATTTCCTGCAAACTCAACCTTTGACCCCTCTACTCTGGTTAAGGTTCTTGGATGATATAATGATACTATGGACTCATGATGAAACCAGTCTCAAGACATTCCTAGAACAGCTGAACCAATTCCGTGTTGTACAGTTCACTTGGTCTAAGAGTCATTCCTTGACATAAAACCCACCAACCATATGCAGTATTTACACTACTCAAGTTCCCATCCCTACCACACCAAGAAAGCGATTCCATTCTCCCTTGTCCTCAGAGGACAACGCCTGAATTCCACCACCTCTGCTGCTGAACTTACAACCAACGCCTCCAGGAGGCTCTAGTCAACCGAGGCTACCCTTCTAACCAAACAGATCCCCCGTGCATCCTCACACATTAAACCCACTCAAAAATCCAACCCACCGGCTCTAATCACCCAGTTCCATCCTAAACTAACCAAGGTCAAACATCCTACACTCTCATTTCCACATTCTAAAATCTGACCCAGACACAAGATCAATATTCCCCATCAAACCTAGATTAGTTTTTCAACATCCACCTAATCTTAGAAACATCTTGGTCCGTAAACATCCCTCCTTGTCACCAACCCAAACAGGTGCCCAGACATGCCAGAGACCCAGATGTAAGGTCTGCTCCATTTTCATCACTTGTCCCACCATCACTATCAATACTGTTAATGGTCGGTACACCGTCAATCCCAAGGGTACATGCCACACCCCTAATGTTATATACATCCTAACCTGCAAGTTCTGTGATGCCTTTTATGTGGGGGAAACAGGTTGTGCTCTTAACATTCGAATTAATAACCATCGTCACTTCTGTAGTTTCCTTGCACACCGAGTCCCACAATACCAATTTTGATCTATCTTTCCTGGTTGCCATAATCCACATTTTAAACCCTACGACCAGCACAACACGCCGTCTGTGGGAGAATGCCTTTATTCACGGTTTGAGCGCGAAAATAAAACCTGGCCTTAACCTTCAATAACTCTAAGCTTCCCGTTTCCTCTGCATTTTCAACACATTTCCATCCACGATCCCACCCTTACACGCTATACATTTATTATTTCAAGTTCCGGAAATCGACGCGCTACGGCAGTCAGTTGTTTTCCAGTTATGATGCTTTGTCCGCTACTTGTCGCCACTGTCTCTTCAAACTTGTACTTTGTGAACTTCGCTCTCTTCCTCTACTTGAAAACGTGTAATACACGAAATATAGTGACTTTTTATATGTGAATATGTGTGATCTAATACGAAACTATAAGTATTATCCTTTTTTTTCCCCTTCAATTGTCTTAAACTTACCTTTTATATATATATATATATATATATATACACGTGTGTGTGTATGCGTAAGGTAAATTTATGATAAAAAGTAAGGAATGTACTTACAACTATTTTTTTTTCCATAGGAGAACACACACGTACACAACATAGTTTTTCGCGATATTTCAGTATATTACGATCGTATTTTCGCTTGTAGAAGAAAAGAACACATGCAGATTGAATAAAAGACTAAGACGACAGTGGCACCACGTAGCGGCCACGCATCAAGTTTGGAGAACAATTGACTACTATATAGCGCGTGGATTTCAGGAGCTGGGAAGAATTGACAACTGTACAGCGTGTAAGTTCGGGATGGAATTGTGGCAGAAAAAAGCTGAAAATGCAGAGCAGACGGGAGGTTTAAAGTTATTAAAGGTTAAAGCCAGGATTAATTTTCGCTCTTAAACCATGAATAAAGGCACCCATATATATATATATATATATATATATATATATATATATAAAAATGGGACCCAGTACGGGAATCTTACTACGGAATTCAACACAAAACATTACAGATAAAAAAGAAAAAAGAAGGCAAGAATGAAAGTATGAACAAACATTTCCCATCAACTATATTTTATTTTTTCATTTCAAACATTTTTACAAAAGCTACTCGAAGATTTTTTTATTATTATTATTATTCTGTTTGCTACAGTTCTAAAACTTTTTGAGTCGTACATCCTGGAAGGAGGTTAAGAAGTCAACTTTGTTTTTTTCTTTCAAAAGAATTTCACAAATCAACTTGACTTTCGACATTCTTCTCATTGGACTGTAAAATTACATGAAAAATAAAATTGTACCCTGATTTTCAAAAATAAATTTCCTCAACCTGGAAGTTATTAAAAAATAAATTAACAATGATTGTAATTTGATACAGGAGACCACTAAACCTTATCTTCCAATCATGTACGGCCAATATATATTTGTTTTCTTTACGCTGGTATTTACAGTCATCCCTCTAAGAGATTCCATTCTCTCAACACTATTAAAAAAAAATATCATTTACCACTTCAACAGATGTCTGATATGTACAATATGACTATGGTTAATGTTGAGGAACTGAGGGATATTCGCTTCCGTGTTTTCTGCGATCTTATAATACAGTAACACATCGTCCTACAGATTTCTTTAAAAAAAATTAACAGAAAACTTTTTATATATATTTATTTATATAGATAATATTTATACTACTATATTAACTCTTTGGCATTTTCAAAAAACAGTCTTAAAACAGACTCTGTTCATGTGTAAAAATAACATTTCAGCGTTCCGTTTATCATTGCTTTTTCAAGTTATATTTTCAGCTCCCCAACAGATCCTGGTGAAAGTTTTAAAATGAAAATTAGACTCGCAATTCTGAGATTCTACACACGTTTTAAACATATTTTTCCGAATATCTTTTTTCGCTCATGGGACCTGCATTCACTTTAATCGAATTCTAGTGTGATATTTCTTGTAATCACGAAAATATTTTGTTTTTCTATACATTTTCAGTTACTTTTTTTTTTTTTTGTTTTCTTGTACTCAAAAGTTAGTTTAAATAAAAAAAAAATTACCTTTTCTATACATTCAGACCAGGACCATGCCTCGATATTTTTTAAACTCTGGGGATAAAATGATTACTACATCAGGTGACACTGAGTTGAAGCGGCTGGCAACACGAGTATTTTCTGGAAATATATTTAACATTTAATATTTTCTTCTTTTTTTTTTTATTATTTGTTTGTTTGTTTTAAAAAAGGAAATTCTATCACATGTGGAAAAAATACACCGAGTTCGTAATGAAAATAACATCGAGTACTACGAACGCTAACATTTGTTCCCTGCTGATGCTTTTGTGTGATATTTCGATATTATTTGTATCTACAAATCCACACCATTATTATTATTTTTTTGCAATTATTATTTAATTAATAATAAAGAAGGTACGACATCCCGCCAATAATTTCTCAATTTGTTTGCTTTTCATGTTCTTTTTCTTCTTTAGAAACACACGGAGAGGTTTACAGACAGATTATACACATGATTAATTAATTAATTACATTAAGATTTTGTCTCTGCATAATTATTTTAGTAATCTCCTAAAAGATTTTTTTTTTTTATGTTAGAATACAAGATACAAGAGATATTTTTATCGTTCAACGAAGGAGGAAGCCCTTATACTGAAAAGTAGAACACACAGGCCGAAGAAATATTACATGTATTTACAAAACGTGCATTGTGTTACTAACAAACATGAATTATTTTTTATATATATATAAAAAAAAGTGAGCTTTACTTTAATCGCATGATGAATTTTAAAATATTATGAGAATGAACATTTGTAGTCGTGATAATCAAGTTTTTTTGAAACTTTCGTTACAAGGGAAAATTGTAATGAAAATATTTTGAATTTCTTCCGAGATAATTACTATTATTATTTCGCTATGGGATTAGTTGCCAGGTAGAGATAGATATGATGAAATTTCGTGTCGAAGAGTGAAACCTACATTTCTTTTCATGAAAAATGTTCCAGTTGGTGGTTGGTGGTCCTTTTCATCAGCAAGTTTCTACTAACAGACAAGCGTCGAAGCAAAGAACGTGATAAGACTGCCTGATAAGTTTTTATTTTTTATTATTATTATTGTTTACTAGCCAATTTTACTTCTGAGAAGCTAAATAAATGTCTAATCGGATAGTTTGAAGTTCGTTTTCACACGTGTACGACTAGAAATGTCGAACAGATTCTCGATTGAATTCAAGAAGTATATTTTCATTCCTAATGTTAAAAACAGCAAGCAGAAAGGACAGTTCATGTTAGCCGAAGTTCCAAAGACACTTAATAATTGCTACAGCACCGTAAATATCAGCAGAAAAAAATGAGACGTTAATACAATTATTTTTTTTAAAATACTTAATACTTTCAAACCACCATATCAAATTATTAATTATGTTTTTGTCTTGTAAGTGACAGTTTTAATTACAATTAAGCAAAGGAAAAAAAAATAGTGTCATTTTTCTTGGCCCCATCAATGTACGCTTTGCACTATTAATGTACGCTTTGCACTATGACATAGAAAATGGATTTGATATAAATATTACTGATGATTCTGGTGACGACTTTTCCATACCGGGTGTGTGAAAACTACAATGCAGTTATATCTCGGCTGTAAGTGCTTTTAAAATCGTACAAAATGTGCAACTCGAGAGTAATATAACACAGAAGGAAATAATTTGCAAAACTACCATAGATTTCGACAAAACATGGGACAGTCATTATTGTCGCGCGGTTAACAACAACCGAAACAGAGCAACTAAGCAAAACAATTCCCCATGAGGAAAATCCGGCGGGCCACCGGTGGCCCGCCTTCATTGGGTGGTGGGCCACCGGAGGCCCGCCGAGTTTTCCTCATGGAGAAGAAGCAAGTCATTACAGACAGGAAAAAAATTAAACAATTGTCAATTAACCTTGCGTTTGTATCATAAATGTTTTTTTTTACAATAACTGGATGGATATATTGACTTAGAAAGCAACTTCGCTTGATTACCAGGTTATCACAGGTGGTCCTCTCTTTGAGAATTCGAATGAGGTGATGATGTTCAAAAATTTCTACTTTGAATGAACCAGTTTCTGGATAAAATAATTCCCCTACAACAACATACTCTACACAAGCAAGTAATTATTTTTATAAAAAACTTCGCTATGACAGTCGTAAATTTTTTACAGATCCTGAGTATGTAAATTCACAAGTTTGCGTACAAAAATATCTTTAAAATCTAAATGAATCTGTTTTTTTGATTTATTTATTTTCACTAAATTTGGTTTTAGTTATACAAGCAAAAGCTGCTATACCAAAAATATTACGGATAATAAATATTTTTTACTGAAGGGGGGCTGGAAACATTCCAACTTATCTATGCTCTATAAATGGGTGTCTAAACATATTTTATCCAGGAACTGTTTTTTGTAAAAGCTAACTGGCTTAAAAGTGGTTTGTTTTTGGACAGTGTTACAGTTGACAAGGCACACACAAATTACAATATTATATTTTTTACTCTACCTCGGATATAGACGGGGTATTGGAAATAGGGAATTCCATTCCATATTGGAACAAGGGAAGAGAACAGGAGATAATACCATTAGGCTGAATTAACATTTTTGCTTTTTGTTTTTCCAGGGAAAAATGGAAACAAATATTACCGAAAAACCTTTTCTTAAGTTTTCTTCCTGCTATGCAAATGAATTGCAATTAGGTCGGTCATTCATTATGTTTACCACTAACAACATATATACATGCACACACCCATATTTTCTTCTTCCCACTTGTTTCGTTTTGCCAACAATGAGAAGGAAGCCCCAGAAATAGTGGCGTGCTGCAACTGATTCAATCCACACACACAAAAAATAATAATTGAACAATGATTTACTTATAAACCGCCATTGCAGTCACGGAATTTCAGTTCTAAACAAGTGCATTAGACTTTTTTTTATTGTTTTTTTTTTCTCTCACAACGGAAACTAGGCCACAACAGGTTTCAGCGTCAGAAGGAAGAATCGATAACATTTACACTTACGATACAATCAGCAATTCTGCACAAGATATGAATGCCAAACGAAAAAAAGCACCATTTGGTATAGGAAGCAACGGTTTGGCATCTAAACTTCGATATTAGCTATAAAAATTCCTTTCACAATGAATGACAAGAAGCTGATTATTTTGTAAACAAAAATATATATTTTATTTCGTAAGGATTTCATGTAAAGAAATGATTTACTGTCTCCTAAGACTTTTTCTTTTCTAAAAAAAAAATACAGACAAATAAAAATTAAGAATCAAAATTTTATGTACAGAATTACTAGGAAAACTTTGCATGTATTTAGCATGCAGCTATAAATATCACAAGAGCTTGTATCATTTGTATGGCAATTGAAATTCTTGTAGAAAAACAAAACAAAATATATATATATATAATTCACAACAGAATATACACATTCAACATCATTTTTTCCTATCCCACGAGAATTTTAGAAGAAAAAAAAATAATAATAACAGCAAAGTGATTTGAATTCTTCAATTCGAATATAACAGAGGGTAACGGTAAAAAAATGAGAACTTAGTTCGCGAAAAAAAAAAAAAAAAGTAAAGAAAAGTTCCTTTTTGAAATAAATTCATTTAAAATATTGGAATGTCCTTCCTTTTTTTTTTTAAATTTGTTTTTAAATTCATTTTTAATCTTCCCTTTCATTTGTTATATACAATGACTCCTTTAAACACACACTTGGTTTCCCGCTATACGGTCATTAAACAGATGCCTAAGAAAATGTTTCAAGAAGTCATACACAAAAATTCACTTACACAGAACAATAACAGTCTTACACAAAACATTTCATTCTCTTCCTGAATAACAAAATAATATAAGTAATCTTGCAATTACTTTGATTTTTACACCTAATTTTGACAGATCTTTCTTCCAAATTATTCAGCTATCGTCTTCATGATGTCCAAAAACCAATTTCTTCTGTCACACTTGTTTTGTGGGAAGATTTTTTCTCTTTTTCTTTTTTAATGACAAATAATTACGTAAACAGTAAATGCTTTAATCAGAAAAAAAAATAAATAATACTTGTCTCTCGCTGACGTAAACCATTCAAACTCAAATATCTTGTTTTCGAAGTATATATAATATACATGTATACACAGATACTAGCAGGTACTTCCACCAACAGTCATATCGCAGCATCCTCACGGATTGGAACGAAAAAAAGTTCCGCATTCATACGCTTTGCATACATTCTACCGACCACACACACACACACAAACACATCAATATGTATACACCGTGTATTCACTGCTTCTTCACAGAAAAAAAAAGTACAGAGAAACACACTGCAGAACTTACAACATGTGAGGGCACGTGTTCAGAAAATTCACAACAACACTAGGTGGCGGCACAGTATCAAAGAACTGTTTCTTGATTAATGTCAGCTCCGAACGCTTTCTCCCAGGTGGGCATGGAAGACTGGGGAAGGTTGGAGCGTGTACATGCCACTAACTGTTCCGATTTGGATGCTTAAAATAAAAGCGTCTCGGCCACGGTAACGGCCATTCGTACTGACGAGGCACCGGACCTCCAACGTTCTTTTCAAAGTACTGAAATATTGGGTACCACCACACACGAGCAATAAAATTATTTGGTCCTCTTTGCTGAAAAAGAGAAAGAAGGAAAAACTCATTAGACAGATCATTACAAAAACCCTTCACACACATTAATGCAACTTCACATAGAGCAGGGATTCTTAACCTAAGTGGTCCCTGAATGGCTTTAGAGGGGTCCGGGAGGGTCAAATGAAAAACGTAACATTTACATTGTGAAACGTCAATCGGACTACTTGGATTAAACAATGACATTATGCTACGCACAGGGAACAAATATAAAAAATGCGTTCCTGATTTAAACGATTCTATATTGTTCTTGTTTGTTACCAAACAGAGAATTTTCTCGCTAAGTACTTCTCACCTTTCACTACAAGGCATCTTCAGGCGAACAACGACCTCACTTAACTTACACTTACAAATAAACTTATGCATGCAGAAAAACATTCCCATACAATGGTAGTGTTTCGCCTGCCTTCCGGAGGGTTATGAAAAAAGTGCCCAGCCAGAAAATTCTCCATTGATAAAGATAATGAGAACAATATAAAATGACTTCAATTAGATACGTATGTTTTACTTGGGGTTACTTTAGATTGAGTCAGGTGTGATTTTTTGCTGAACGGAACCTGTCAAGTTCACAAATCGCTCCCATAGTGACAAATTATTTGCAATTGTGAATTAAGTATGCCTGCAATACATTTAATTAAAATACAAGTACATACATATATACTGCATGCAAAGTTGTGTCTATACTGTATGTATATTTTAGGGGAGGGGGTCCATAGCTTTCATCAGATTCTTACAGGAATTTGTTACTCTCAAACACCGATATTGGCAAGACTGTGTGAAAACGTCATCGATTAATACTTCTCCCTACCTTACAACAACCGAGCCGCAGTAGCTCAGTGGTAGAGCGTTGACGTAGCATTCGGGAGATCGTGGGTTCGATCTCAGCTGCCAACCACTCTGACCGAAGTTTTTCCTCACACCAGGCAAATGCCGGGATGGCACCTTCAACATAGGCTCTGGCTTACACCATCCCGAATCCTTTCCCCTCCCCTGTCCCGGTCTAAGCCTTAGATGCCTAAAGGCCATAAATAAAAGAAATAATTCCTACCTTACAAGGTTATACCGACATCTACTCCCCAAAATATTTTCATGTGTACTTTATACCAAATTAACATTTCAAACATAATATTACGCGCGGACATAAACTGCAAGTGTGTTTAAAAAATAAT
>JAGDQP010005998.1:11563-29564 GCA_022664845.1 Lepisma saccharinum
CATTATCTTAATAATATTTATTCTGAAATTCATATTGACAGAAAAAATTACGTGCAAGGTACACAGACTTCCGGAAAAATGATTTTCTGTCTCGCGGTGGACTTTTGTTCTTGCACAGAGAAATCTCGTGCTTATCCTGGGTATCTACAGTATTCACAGAAACGAAATTCATTAACAAACAAAAAAAAAAAAAAAAAAAAAAAAAAAGTTTTGCATGCAACAAAAAATGAACTGTTGGGACCAGCTAACAAACCCGGGATTGCCACATCCCAACTCACAAGATATGAGTTCCCTGGGTTAATAAATATACCTATTTAACACATCCTGCTGTAACATTACAAGTTCACAATATCAAATATATTTCCAATGTATAAGAATGTTTTTCTGCACATTTTGGAAAAATGGTAAATGCAGCTGAGGATTACAAGCTATAACTTGACTGAATTCATAACCTGAAACTCATGATTTTTTCTTGAGTTAATTTCACAAATTTCTTGTAACTTTCTTTCATGATGTATAGACATGCTGTTGTAGTCTCATGGTCAGCAATAAAGAAAAACCTACGACCCCATGCCCATAAAGAAAGAACTTCAAACAATGTAAAGTTGTTTTGTTCATTTATTGTTCGAGAATATAACATGTAACTGTGACTGAATATTATATAGGCCTTTAAGCAACTTTGGCTCAGACTGTATTCATGATAATGGGATAATTTGTGGAATGAAGAAAGTGAGAGGAACCGGAAGAACCCCCGAGAAAACCCAGGCACACACGGTGTCTGTCCACCACAAACAACAGTGTGAATTCGTAGGTGTTCCAAATATCATTATGACCCTTCGTCCGAATTTGAATGAATTTTTATTTTAAGGCATTTAGGCAACTATCACTCAGGCCGTATGAATGATGATGGGGTGACTTGGTGGAATGAAGAAAGTGGGAGGAAACTGGAGCACCCCGAGAAAACCCACGCACACGGTGTTTGTACACCACAAAGCCCACATGGCATGAGCAGGGATCGATCCGACGACCCTCCTTATCACCCTCCCGATACCTCCTTATCTACAAATTTCGTCAATAAAGCGCATTCTTTTCTCTGTACGCCTATTAGAAATTCAGTGAAAATAAAACCTTACAGTTTCCGTGTAATTTGTAGTTACCGAAAGCCAGTACCTTTTACACCAGCTTGTATGTTTACATAAAGTTACGTTCAACGCAGGTTCAAAAATTGCCAAATTCTCGCTAGATGTAAGTAAAGTCAGAAGATATATTACTGTGACATTTTAACGTCTTTTTTAACAAACAGTCACGTCTGAGTTTTCAACAGCTTCAAGGAAATAAGGAAAACTATGTGTGTGCCTCGTGTTTGACAACTTCGAGAAGACAACTGTTTGTAACGCCATCTACAGGAGAAGTTTGCTTCCTTCCCATAGTGCATCTGCTATGAACATGGCCGAAAATTAAAACAAATGTGCAGGAAGACACATCAAACCATAAGCGCTATCAGCGCATACAGGGTGGATCCATTAGAACATTACTAAATTAAAAACTCTAAGCTGCACTTCCAATTTTCCAAAATCAAAACAAAGTAAAGTGACAATACGTTTGGAATAACTTGTAAACATTGAGCCCGTGAGTAACAAACAATGCCAAACTTACTTTAAGAGGATGAATGTCAATGGTGGAGGGGTTAGGGTAGTTAGTTTTAGTATCCTGAAACACGTTGTGGAAGCATTTAATGGAATTTATTTTATTTCATTTGTTTATTTAATGTTTCGGATTACACCAGCCAAATTAGGGTCAAAAGATTCTCTCTTACATCTTCTAACAATTACTATTACGTCAACACAGACTTAATGAATTACGATTCTTCATAACCTAGTTGATTTTTAAGGTTAATGTAAAGCAACAATCTCCAACAAAAGATGGCAGCACAACTTCACTATGTGTCTAATGTATTTCCTATCCTCCTACAAATTCAAGCCTAGAGAGTTCTAACTTTCAGGGAAGAAAGTTCATAACCAATTCAAGAGTTCGATCAATGCCATTTTTTTTTTTTTCATTGTTGGAAGAGCTTTAGTGTTATAGGTTTTCATATTCACAACAATCAAGCGATTTCAACAAGAAAGAAAAACGAAAATAAAAAATCGGCATGGATCGAACTCTTGAATTGGTTATGAACTTTCTTCCCTGAAAGTTTGAACTCTCTACTTGAATTTGTACGAGCAGCATTGAAATTTCGTGCAACGATAAAAGGACAGGGCGACAAAAGACATACGGAGATAGTGCTGCCACCTTTTGTTGGAGATCGTTCGTTGCTTTGCATTATCCTTAACAAGTTGATAAGATATTCAGGGATAATAAGCACATACCAGTGGGTACCAACAACTTATTCTACATTAGAATATTATATTTCATTCATAATATGTGGAGGCATTATGTGTTGAAATATTCTACACTCTTAGGAACACAGGAATCTGATTGTTGGTACAAGTAAAAGACAAAACAATGAAAATGAACTTTGATGGTGAGGTGGAAATTTTCACGTGGCCCTTCATCAAAACGCACATCTGTCAATATGCAATACCCATTTCAACTTCTTATAGGAGCCTTTACAAAATTTGCTTCAAAGCATGAAATAGCGCAACGAATAACGAACACATTAAACCAATTTTACTGTAACTGGGCTCACCAGATTTTACAAATTCTTTCAGCAGCCCTAATTTTCTTTTCTCTTCGAACAGACAATGGTTCCCGTTAAGATAAGACCATATTATATTTACCTTTAAATTTGAATTGTTTGCTATGGTGTGATATATCCAAAATAACCGTGTTGAGGCATAATACGCTATTAAAACATCCACCGTATAGTGTCCACGGGCTACTAGGATCATAATAATACCAACGGCTGCAGCGCACCACACCAGGAAATGCAATATCCACCATTTCTTTGGTGTATCTGAAAAGAAAAGGAAAATAAAAACACTGAAAAAAATTCTATACACATTGTTATTCTATTGAATGGGACAGTTCTTTGAGTCACACAAGGTGAACGCTAATAAAAATTACACTGAATTATACAGCGATAAAATGTAAATTGAATAACTAAATCCAATGAGGCAAAGTTGCCTAAAGGCCTTACATAAATCCAAATAATTAAGGAACAAAATCCATGATACAAAGAAGTAATCACAGAACTAGCGAATAAGGAAAAAAATTTTTGCTGTTGAGGAGAGGACAAGGAGGACAGTCTGATTGAATACTTCAGAAAAAAAAACCCGTTTCCCTAGTCTAATAATAGCTTTCGGTATTATGCTAGAAAGCACATTTAATAAAAGTCCATTCCCAGTAGAAATTGACATCGTGTTCTGTTAAATCTTATGAAAAAGCTACGGACTCTAGCAAAAGACGGAAGAGATACATCTATAATCAAGTATTACGTAGTAAGGTAAAAAAAAACCTGAAAGCACACTTATATTCAAAGAAATTGGGGGGATAACAATAACCCCAATACATTATACACATTAAACATTAAGAGACCTCAGTACCTACGTTTACATATTTTTAAAGATATTGGGAAAATGACAAGCAATAATAAAATTTTGGAAAACGAACCCGGACCCAACAATACTTGTGAATGTGTACCAAATGAACTATCTGAGATTTTGACATTGTTTATTTAGACTGAGAAATTAGAAGATCCGTAATTGTGAAGGCATATGACGTCACCACATACAAGTAGTTCTAATTTCTAAGTTACAATTCTCCGCCAAAGCAGGCAACAGCAATTAATATGGAAGACCAGCAGGCTACATTTTAATTTCTTTTCAGGCCTTTAGGCATCTGAGGTTCAGGCCGGGATAGGGTGGGGAAAGGACTGTGGAACGTAGACAGCAGGGCCTATTTTGTAGGTACCATCTCGGCATTTGCCTGATGTGACTAAGGAAAAAACCAACAGTACAGTCGGTCGGTGAGATCGATCCCAGGACCTACCAAATGCAAGCCAACGCTCTACCATTATGCCACACCCGCTCGGTGTTCAACAGGCTAAATATTATCACACACATACATGTGAGAAATATTACTTTTCATCAAAGCTTTATTTAAAGGCAAAAAACCTAAATACATCGTTGTGAGCCAGCCAAGATATGTTCACATCAAATAATTTGTTCTGTATTTAATCTCACAAGCAAACATACTGATGGGGCAGGAAATAGTTCTAAAGTTTCTTCTTCCATCATGATTAGAATGTCAAAATATGTACACATGCAAATTTTTGGCAACCCGAGTGCAATTACTTTGGGAGACGTCGATGATATAATAGTCAGATTCTTGTTTCTGGAGAGTGAAGAAGAAGTGTGGAAATACTCTTATATTTGTAAAACGCTGGAAGAAATGGAAAGAAAATACACAGTAATGGGTATTGGGTGGAAGGCGCCACCTGTTGGAGGGTATGTTCTTCACGTCCGCCATATTGAATCTCGATTGATTTTCTTAAATAGGAAGGGTGTCGTGTAATATATCGTTCTAGGCTAGAATTTTACGAGAAACACGTTTCTGAGGTCAGTTTTGCCTTAAGTGTATTATTATGAGAGAGAATTGTTTGTGGCATTAGTATGGGCTAATGATGCAATAACCTCAAAACACCCATTTATTTTGGAATAATGAAGAAATTGAAACCTAAATGCATACAAATTGTTCCTGATTATATTGCCATATCGATATGCATTTAGTTTAAATTTCCTTCATTATTTTGAAACAAAAATGGTTGTTTGCAGGCTAGTGTATCAGTAGCCTATACTAATGTCACACACCATTATTTGTCACAATAATACATTTACGGAAAAACTGACTTCAGAAACGTGTTTCTTGTAAAATTCTAGCTCAGATTGACATATTACATGACCCCCTTCCCATTTAAGAAAATCAATCGAGATTCAATATGGCGGCCGTGAACAATATACCCTCCGACAAGTAGGGCCTTCCACCGTACCCATTACTATGTATTTGGTTTCCATTTCTTTCAGTATTTTACAACTATAAGCGTATCTCCACACTTTTTCTTTACTCTCCAGAAACAAGAATTTCACTATTATATCTCCAAAAGTTGACATTCTAAATATAATGGGGAAAAAAAACAAACTTTTTTCTGCCCAATCAGTATCTTTGCTTGTCAGTTCATAATTAATTTTAAAATATACTTAAAACTGGTAGTAGAGATATAAATTACTTACTTATGTACTTTGGAGGGGGGAGGAAAACTAGGCGGAAAATAACGGTTGAAACATTGCCAAGAAGCTATCGGACTGAATAGTCAATGTTTTGTCTCTAAGGGACAAGTCTTCTATTCCGAGGTCGCAGAATTTTCAATCACTTTTTCCGATCATTACAAATGCAAAAAATAAGCTTTCTTTGTGTAGGAAAATTGTAAACAGAGAAAAGATTATGTAAGTACAACTAGTTTAAAACATTCAAACCCACAGTTTTTTTTTTCTTTTTTAAGCTCAAAACAAAATCTTTGCCAACGTTTATTATACCATCGATCTTCATATGAAAACCTAGTTTCGTTTCTTTTCAAATGATTCAAAATGGAATCTCAAAAGCTGCCACGATGTACTTAGGACGGAACTTCTATTTCGTATCTTTTTAGGCGTATCAATAGGCAACATACATAGAAGAAGAAATTTAAATCCACCTATTTTCAAGGCCACTTTCTCTTTCTTTAAAAAAAATGTAAAGCGTAGTTAGTACTTGGATACTTGTCAAGCTTGGTTTGATCAACGTTCCAACCGAACTTTGAGATTTAGAATGGGACCCTTGTTTTATAGAAGTGAGCTCGAATTCTCCGAACCACCCCGTTCAATGGCCCCCACTGGATTTGTATCATTTTCATGTCTACTTCTTTCATCGCCAGAATTAGCTAATTTTCACCTTTTATCTACGTAAGTCTTTTACTAATTAATTGCGAAACTATGAAAATAAGTTATACACTGATTTAGCATACGAAATCTTATAATTAAACATTAATAGTATTACTTAAGTTTAGTATATATTAGTGGCTGTAGGTTCCTAACAGTAGTATTTCTTTGCGGCATAAATTTATCATCAAAATATAATCAAATTTTACTCAGGAACACTACTCTGATCTCTACTAAGGTTGTCAAAAATTTTTTGCCTCCTACGTCAATACTTTTTATTTTTATTATTATTAAGTGAGAGAAATTTACCATTTTACATTTAAATGAAAGGTTGGAATGCCCTCTTTTTATTTATTTAGTCTCTACCCGCGTTGATACACTTCAGCTATCGGAACACTAGTTTATTACGCATTCGGTCCCCTGGAACACACATAATGAACCAAAGTTCGTCGTTGATGATGTGATTCATTTTTCTAAGTGTAAGGGAATTTCTGTGATTTCCCTCAGTTCAATGCGGTGATTCCAACAAATTAGTTGAACACTTCTCGAGTGGATACAGTGACAGGGCGTTCACTGTTTTGCTTGTCCTGCAAGGTGGAAGTAGCTGGGTTGTTTCTTACCCATCTCCTTACCGTGCTACCGTCCATGCAGGCTTCCCCATGTACGGCACGACGGTGGATTACTCCATGTCTCATTAAAGTATTCGTTTATAGTGATTAACAAGATTAGCTCCATTTAATTTATTATAAAACTCATGGCAGAAAGTCATTTCTATTAAGAATGTACATATAGAAAGTCATTTCCAGAGCTACTGAAAAAGTGGCCGATAGATGGCAGCAGCAAAATGATTTAAAACTGAGATGATCAACTATCATTTATAATTACGTTAATTATTTTATTTTTTGATTATATCAATTTAGATTTTATATTATTATTATTACCAACGTCTTTTGTATTTAAATCAAATACTTTTCAAGTTATTAGCCAGTTTATGCAAAAGTTCGCATTTGAATATAATGATATGCTATGTATATACAAGAAGCAAGTCTTGTAAGGAGATGTGCCGGGTGGCCGAGCGGTAGGCCATAGGTTTGAAGTTCCCGGGTTCGAGTCCTGGCAGGGGCATGGATTTTAACAGATAAGGGCGAATCGTGACGGGCCGAAGTCCAAAGTTACTAGACTAGCCCATATAAAAATAAAAGTTTACCAAAGTTTTGTAAGGAGATTCTGGATGTCTTAGGACTCCATGACCACAAATAAAAGAGTAGTCCCTCTCAGTGTTTTATTCCCTTACCTCCTCTTCACCTGCTGGACACCTCCCATATGCAGCCGTAGCACGTCCGATCCCGTCGAGTGGGAGAACTGGTACATGCTTTATAGTCTGCAGGTTCGACTATCTTTTACTTACTCAACGGACAAGAACCCTCGGAGAGGATTAGCTACCCGTTCCTGGACCAAAGAGGATTAAGGAAAGAAGCTCCACCGCTTCACTCACTTTTCTCTGACTGAATGCAGAAACTAGTGTTCCGATGGCGGAAGTGTATCGACGCGAGTGGGAACTAAATCGAAAAGTGCTCCTACCTTTAAAGAGGATATTCTAACCTTTCATTTGAATGTAAAATTATGAATTTCTCTCACTTAAAAAAAGTTATATCCTAGCAGGCAAAAATTATCGAACAAACCATGTATTTAATTACTTTACATGGGCAATACTTTCCTACAAAGGTTTTTGAAAAAGATCTCTTATCCCGACCTCACATCTTTAGAATGTCCCTGTCTGTAATTAAGAACAAAATAGAACTTAAAACTTTACGAACACACAACACACTTGATAGCAAGAATCTACTACCATATCCACTTTTTTTTTAATGATAAATATACAAGTTATTTCAAGTCTATATAGCCCAACAAGTTCAGTTACATTAAAAAGGAAATTTAATCCAAGACATACTTACATTCACGGACGATAAGGTAACCCATAACTAAAATGACCGTATGCCCACTATATATGTAATCTCCACAGTAGATGTGCTGACCATTCAATGATAATCCAAACCCTGAGATAAGCCTTATTACCCTTTTTGCTATAAGAACAAAAGTCTGGTTTTCTTTCGGTGAACAGTAATAAGTCTCGCTAGCTAGCGGCAACACTGTCACATACATCGTTATGGAACGCATGAAGTATAACAGGCCCAAGATAAAAAGCACTCGACGCAACACAATAAACCTGAAAAAGAAAGATACAACATTAATATAAAAAAATATTATTATGATGATAAATACTACTGCACAACGCTACAACATGGCTGACCAGTCTTGGATGTTTGATATATAAAGCGGAAAAGAAAATTCCCCTGCATAAGCTCACATGTGTAGATTTAATAAATCTTTTAGCAATACACATATCAATATAGTATCAACCTCTCAAGCAGTGGAAGTATTTAAATTAGCCAAAATAGTTAAATTAGTCGAAATAGTTTCAAACAATCAAAATTATTAAGGCTGAATCGCAGTGGTTTTTCCCGCCTTTTTTGTTTTACGTCGATTATTCAAAATTTATTGCAGGTAAACAAAATTTAACTTTCACAGACCAAAGTTCGTTTCGTACTTCAATAATTAGTTCAATTAGCTTTAAGGAAATGTTAGTAATAACTTCCGGATTGTGTACAGACACTTTTGGGACATTATTCTGTCCCAAAAGTGTCTACACACAGTCCTGAGGTTACTCGTAGCATTTCTTTAAAACTAATTGTACCCATTATTGAAGTACGAAACGAACTTTGGTCTGTGAAAGTTAAATTTTGTTTACCTGCAATAAATTTTGAATAATCGACGTAAAACAAAAAAGGCGGGAAAACCCAATGTGATTCAGCCTTAATAATTTTGAATAATTTAACTATTTCGACTAATTTAACTCTTTTGGCGACTAATTTAAATACTTCCACTGCTTGAGAGGTTGACAATAGTAAGGCTCCTGTTGCAAAGATTTACAACATACACAATTTAGTCAAAAACTAGTTCATAACCATTATTTAGGCCACTCTGAAGCTACAATTGAAATTTTAGACAAACACGTCACTTGCTCAATATTCACAAGACAGAAACGTGCAATAAGAATTATACATGGAATATAAAATCGGAAAAAACTTTCAGTTTCTAAACAAGAATATTATCAAATTTCCACGAAATATCGACATTTGTAAAATCTGAACTTGATAAATAAGAGGTCTGATTTTCAGGAAGTCTACAAGAAATGAAATAGTGTTTATGTATTAAATCTGGACACTATTCTGCAAATCGTACCAAATTCCAAAACCTGATATTTCTACGACAGCAAATATCGCAGAACCAGCAGAAATAACATTTTATTCTAACATTATTAAGAGTTTGTTTCATTTGAATGATCCAACTATAATAATCCTCAAAATCTATTTCGATATATATATATATATATATATATATATATATATATTGGTCAGATTATTAAAAGTATAACGCTGCTTCATGATTGCCTTGTGAGACGACAATATATAAAACTTTATTAAAAATAATAATAATAAGGCATTCATCTAAAATACAGACAATCATTATTATTATTATTATTAAATGCATCATCTTGCATTTCAATTTCATTTAATTTGTCGAAGTGTCCGGCTTTTTAACCACCCTCAACACTCATTCACCTACCTAATACAGCACGTAATAATTATGACACATTCTTAACACAGATATAAAGAGTTATGCAGATTAGAATACAACGAATATGCAATTTATTTGTCTAATTTGTTACAAATATAGAAACTTTTTTTTCTTACAGCCTTTATATCTTTTCGAAAACAAAAAATAAGGTCAGATATGTATGTCTGCTTCAGTACTTTTAGTTACGCTACCTAAAGACCCACTACTAACACAGCTACAACAATACGAAATTCCTTCCTCTGGGAAACTTTTCATTGTCCTCCCCACTTGTTTTTATGGGTTGTGGAAACCCACCCACTGGAAATTCTGGGCATGGCATCTTTGCACAGATGCACTTTCCTTATTTCATTCGAAAGGAATTTGCCGACGAAGATCGGTCTGCGTTTTAAGATATGTCTGGCAGATTTTTTGAGATAGACAGTAATCCCCATGAGCCAGGGTATTTCCAGAAACAGAGTTGGCCACTCCACCTGCTGCTACGTCATCTGGGCTTAATAACATTGCCTAGTAAATGTATATAACATCTGTAAAATCATTGTTAAAACGTATATTAACAGACAAAATGAAAAAGGAGTTATATTACAGTGATCGTCTTAAAGAGGGTGATTTGTGTGTGGTAATTTCAATATTTTACTGCACACAAAGTTGCTTGTGAAAAAGAGGAAATAATATCTTCTTTGGAACTACAGAACAAATTCCTCCATGGGTGATTAAAGTCTTACGTCACATCCGGTAGGTCACCATGGTAACTCGCCATGCTAGTCTGAACAAACAGGTGGTTTAAGCAGTAGGTTTGTGGTGTTTCTTCGATAATTACCAATTCATTATGGTGATGTGATTCGTGCCAGATTGTCTTCATTACAATGAGAGAAATATTAACAGGCATTACTTCCACAACTGATTTTCTACCCCTCTGCCACCAAACGTACTGTCTGTTTAGACTAGGCCTCCGCCGTTGCTATGGCAACCAAGCGGATGTGGCGTCAAGAGTTGAGTCCTCTATAAATATATAGATTGGGTTTACTTCATAACCAGCTAATCGAGGCCTGGAGGACGTCAAGGTGTGAGGAGTATTCTATATACAATGAGAATTGGCCGTGCAGTGGCGGTGTAATACATAATATACCCGACGGGAATCTAGGAGATCCGGGTTTGAGTCCCGGTCACAGCGGCTGTGATTTTTTTTTTTCTGTGTGTTAATTCCACGTTTAAACTTGTCCTCTGGATAGTTGAATTAGTAAGCAACCTCCCCAACTTGTTTTCGATCATATAATCAAGCTCTAAGGAGGTATTATTTTCCATGCATTGAATCACGCGTGTTTTAATTCATCGCAAACAATAATTTAATGAACTCTCAGTAAAAAAAATATACCCCGTCCAAGCAATGGGCCAGGCGAAAAAATGATAATGAAGAAATTTCTCAGGAGAAATCCACCCTTGAGAATAACTGCACATAACTGGAAATTAGTCTGCCACAGTCTATCAGAATGTCATGTTCTACACAAAGAAAACTGAACGTGTAACAAAATCCAGAATTTAACTACAAAAAGCCGGTGGTGGGGTATTTCGCAATGCCATGTTTTAGAGTTCAGACTCATAGTTTAAAATATCACATTAAAATAAACTCCAGCGTTTGTAACTAAAATAATAAACTGGGCAAATGAACACACATTCTCTAAAATGAGAACCTTACTTAAATTAAGATTCTATTCTATAAATACGTACCTGTGCTTGTGTATAATGAGGACAAGCAACGTAAAAGGGGTAAATATCATAATAATAATTTCGGAAACGTCTAGCGCCCAGTCTGCTGATGGCACGTTGTCGAGAAACGTGTCTGACAAAGGACCATACTTGTCTCGATCTGGTACGCGTTCGTGAATTAGTGCTAAGGATATAGTTGTCAGAACGAAGTTGCAAAAGCAGAAAACTGCAGCTGGAAAAAAAAAAGAAAAAGACAATTAGTCTTATTATATCAAACTAAAGAACTTACATTCATTTCAAATTGCTACTTTTTTTTAAAAAAAACGAAATCCAGTAATTCGAAAGAAATTGAAAGTCATAGACCAATAACAATTCTTTAAAGTTTTTGAAAATTGTCTATCACCGTATCATAACTCACGTCAGACCAGTAATATCAAACTTACAGCATGGATTTATGCAGAGCAAATCAACTTCTACAAATTTAGTACTAATCACAGATTTTATAGCTAAAACATTAGATAAGGGCGGTCAGGTTGATGTTATATATACTGATTTTGCCAAAGCATTTGACACAGTAGACCACTGCATATTACTTGCCAAACGTAAACACTTCAATTTTTCGGAAAATCTAATCAAACTTCTTTCATCTTGCTTCCAACACAGTGTACAGTCCGTTCTCTACAGAGAATTTGTATCAAAGAAATTCGAAATGACATCAAGAATACCTCAGGGTTCCAATTTAGGCCCGATACTATTTTTATTATTCATAAATGACTTCCCTGATTGTATAGTAAACTCTGAGAAACTATTATATGCAAATGATCTTAAATATTTTCTAAAGTTGAATCAATTAAAGATTGTTATCGATTACAAGTAGATTTAGATAGTATAAATAGGTGGTGTCACAGAAATAAACTAGCCTTGAATATCAAAAAATGCACTTCGATTGCATTTACTAGACGACAAAAATTTATTCAGTTTCCTTACTCAATCAATAACACTGTTTTACCAAGACCAGAAATAATAAAAAAATCTTGGGGTTGTCTTTGACTCTAAACTAACGTTTAATTGTCATGTAAACAATATAAGTGCAGAATCATTCAGAATTCTAGGATTTATTTATAGAACAGCAAAGGACTTCAGACTGACTAGTACATACCAAAAATTATATTATTCATTGGTTCGACCGAAACTTGAATATGCATCCATCATCTGGAATCCCACCACTCAAATTAATGGTCAAAAAAGTGAAAAGATTAAATCCAAATTCCTCAGACTCCTAACTTATACAAAACAACTGGCTTTTATCCTAAATTTGAACATTATGTAAACCTAAATCAGAATTTTGAACTCCTTACGCTGGAGAACAGGAGAATCATTCATTATTGACTCCTCCTTT
This sequence comes from Lepisma saccharinum, assembly GCA_022664845.1. Taxonomy (NCBI): domain Eukaryota; kingdom Metazoa; phylum Arthropoda; class Insecta; order Zygentoma; family Lepismatidae; genus Lepisma; species Lepisma saccharinum. The sequence continues at coordinate 24,281 of JAGDQP010005998.1, forward strand.
CTTTATAAATTAATTCATAATTGCATAGATAGTAAGACCTACTCTCCGATACCGGATACCAGAACCCGAATGGATAACAAAGGCCTTTTCCACTGTAGGAAAGCGCGAACTGATTATTCTAAAAAAGTCACCCATTTGGAGAATGTGCTTCTCGTACAATAAATTATGTGGAATGAAAAACGAGGTAGACATATTTAATCAAAGCCAAACAAGTTTTCAGAATAATTAAATAAAGTTATTCTAAAGCAAGCAAAATTACTATTGCAAGTTCTAGTTTATAAACATAAGATTGGAAAAAAAAACTTACGATGGGCACATAAAAGCCTAGAATGAAATTATAAATCATTTAATTATATTTGTATTATGTCTTATCTTATATCTATATTTGTATACTTACTTTGTGTTCTTACAGTGTATAGTATTAACTTACATATATTACGTATGCGTTACTACTCTACTTGAATTAGCTATGTTAATTTTAAATTTGGCTTTATATTGTGATGTATTTCTCTTGTGTTTAGTATATTATCGTGTTAATATTTTGTTGATAATATTGAGAGTAGGGATTGATTATATTTTACTAAGCATTCCTGGTAATACAAAAAACTAAATTGTAATTTACTTTTTACAGAATACCATAACTGGGCATACGCCCGTTGTATGCTTCCTAAATAAACTATTTACAGGAAAATAGGGGAATCGCGCCCAGGTGGGTAATGCCGCCCATCAAATTACCCGGAAATTACGAATGTGGAATCAACCCTTATAGTGTCAAATTCTGGAGCTGTGAGTGGGCATTCAACAGGAAAACAGAGAAAGATATTCGCGCTCTTTCCGGCCTTTATGTGAAAAAAAAAAAAGAAAGTGTTTTGAGCTACTACGTAATAATTCGAATATGACCTCGTTGTCAAAGTAAGTATTAGTATCGAGAGAGTCAAATATTTATTAATTTCTTCTCACTTCTAAAAAGTGTAAGGTGAAAACGGTAATTTGTCAGCACTATAAAAGAGGGGTACGCCATATCCCCAAGGCAGTCGACAATGCCTGACAATGTACATAAACGTACTCTTTTCTTTTTGTTTACTTCGGATAATCTAAATAGTCGTTACATTGAGAGAGAGAGAAAAAAAACCGTTTGTTACACTTTAGTGAATATTTAACATCCAATAATTACGCACCATGGAAGTTACTTGAAGTTTTAGCGTTAAAAGTACAATTACCACATTGTTGTACACAACATTTGCCTCCAATTCCTGTAATTGACCTAAATAATTAGTTATACTTTTAAAATATTACCTCTTTATGTATCATGTGCAAGAATCTTAAATTTGAACGTCATCCACTAACATGGGCGGCATTACCCAAACACAGATGGTGATTCAAGAACGTCTACTGATTCCTGTGAATTGTTTTCAACAGATAATGTTCGTTGTATTTGTTAACTAGACTACGCCCTATAAATCCATGTTTAATTTATTACAAAAGGGTAGAAAAGTACGGAGATATTAAAATTTGTCCTTAAGTGGGCGGCAATCCCCCACTATCCTGTATACCTTTGTAAACGACTCGTATGATAAGAAACATTTCCAAAAATACCCTCACAAGCTATGCAAAATGTACCCAATAAATTAGAACGTGCAAATAGTAAACATTGTATAATTAATGTTGTAATGACGCTCAGAAACAAATTGAGAAAAATTACAGTCACGGGCAAAACTACCTGTACACCCACAGTGTTATAAAGAATAAAATTCTCAGGTATATTTCTTTGTTCGCAATAAACTTTTACCCTGTAATATACTGCATATTCCTCGGAGTCGATATAACTTTTGTATTCGAACTGGCTTTAGGATTTTAATCAAATCTAAGCATGACGAGGATTTTGTGTCAAAGTATTACGCAAAAACTTAAGAAATCCACTATTTCCTTATCCGAAAGCCCGATTTTCACGAATTCTGCAGTAAGGCAAAGAAAAAGCGACTACAACTTCTCATAAATGCCAATAGCTTCAAAGTAATGTAATCCCTGGTTTAAATTTCTTTGAAATTCCGAATCTAACCTAGAGCTGGAAGATAGGAAAGCTGCATAGAAGGATCGGTCGCTGAACTGAGCCCGAAAATGATTTCTGTTCAAATAGCGCCTTCAACTCTCACGAATCATTCTTGCAATCGGTAGAAACGTGGGTTTGAACCCCACAGCCGACTATGCTTACTGAGGTTTTCAATGATTTCCCCCACTTTCTTCAGGCGAATGATGGAATGGTACCTTACATAAGACCCTGGCCGGTACCTTTCTCATCCTCTACCTAACCAACCCTGGCCTGAGTCAAAGATGCCAAAAGGCCTGAAATACATTCAATTCAATGAATCACTCTTCTGGAGTCGATAACTGTAGGACGATGTAGATTTATGATCATCAATGTTGTACGAACACAACAGATAATTTCTCATTGGCTGACAGCTCCGTGGTAAAGTCTACCGGCGAATACGGGCTTACGGTTAATGCAAAGCAACGATCTCCAACAAAGGATGGTAGCACTACCTCCGTATATGTCTAATGTATTTTTATCGTTGCACGAAATTTCAACGCTGCTGCTCCTACAAATTCAAGCCTCGAGAGTTCTAACTTTCAGGGAAGAAAGTTCATAACCAATTCAAGAGTTCGATCAATGCCGATTTTTTTTTAATTTTATTTTTTGTTCGTTGTTGAAAGAGCTTCATTGTTGTAGGTTTTGATATTCACAACAATAATCAAGCGATTTCAACAATGAAGAAAAACGAAAATAAAAAAATCGGCCATTGATGGAAGTCTTGAATTGGTAATGAGGCTTGAATTTGTAGCAGCAGCAGCATTGAAATTTCGTGCAACGATAAAAATACATTAAACATTGACGGAGGTAGTGCTGCCATCTTATGTTAGAGATCGTTGCTTTACATTAAACTTAAGATCGATTCCTAGCTAATACGGAGGCTAGTATTTCTGCCAGACTCCCAGAAAGAGACGTATGTTAATAGGGCCACCAGGTTTTTAGAATGTCAATACGGCACAGGTCATGAGCGAACTCATGGAAATTTCATCATCCTGATGGTTATGCAATTTTTCGCATCAAGAAGAAGAAAAACAAGTGGAGAATCGGTTGTACTCACGGCAGAAGCGAAATGTTTAAATACGGGAGAAAAGGCTTATGACGTTAAAACGGGAATATACCTCAATCTACGGGAAATCCACCTGGCAACCATATATGTAAATTGGGTTTCATAAACAAGAGAAACAGACTGGTTAAAAATCAAACTTCAGTAACAAAAACAAAGTTCGGTGGAGAAACCTTGTTCACGTAATGCTGAAGTTAAAAAAAAAAACCTCTGCAAATGCAACTTTGTTGGCATTGAAAGCATTAATTACGGCAGCTTCGTTAATCTTGTTACACAGAACTTCAAATTCACGCTTGCTTTTACTGAAAAGTTTTCCTTCTTGTTGCACAGAATAAATCGCTTATAAAATTAACGTCACAAAGCGTTGAAGCAATTTTCTGTGGCCTAGCGTGGACAAATTCCGATTCACATTTATTTTTAAATGACTACTACTGAAAGCGAAGAAAAGTACACTTTTTTTTTTTTTCAGTCAAATGTGACATCTTAACAATTCTATTCAAAGTACGTTTTTAGAGTATATGTTTTCACACAATCACAATGCTTTTACGACACTGTAAACATTTATTTTCCTTTATATTTAACAATCTTTATTGTTAATTTAAAATGCTATTAATTTATGGCATCTTACAGTTAGGCTCGGGCTGGCTAATTTAAAACAATGCTTTTGGTTTCACTCATATATTCAAATTGTACTGTTTGATATCTGCAACCCTGCATCAGTGTACAACCCTCCATCCGATTTGTATAATTTCCAGAGAGGGGGAAATATTTCTCAGAACGCAGAAAACCTTATTTTATATCCGCTCATATCCCAGCCTTGGAGAATATTTCGGAAAACAGAACCAGGGAAAATTTTCGCAAGGAGGGGAAAATCCAATCCCATGCTTCAAATCGAACACTGCCAGGCATTCAGCTTCCCCAATATGCTCGGAAGTTAGTTTTTATACTAAGCTGGGGAGTAACACCCCTGCTCCCGGGCATGGCATCCCGGACTTCAAACGCAACAGTGTGTAATAAGGAAAGAATGAACTCCTTCTAGGTCACCGGTTCCAAGCATAGATCCGCTCCAAAATTTGACCTGATCGACCCGGTCAGCTCTGGATGGAAGGTAGACGGCCAGGGCCTATTTTGTAGGCACCATCCCAGCATTTGACAAGAAAACCCCTGGAAAAACCTGTTAGGATGGTCGGCAGCTGGGTTCGATCCCAGGACCTCACGAATACAAAGGCAAACTCTACCGACTAAGCCACGGCGGCTCGGTATATCTATGTGACCATTGCGACAACTCACCTACGAGAGTTTTACATTTTTCCTTTGGAAAGCGAGGTTCTTCTCTGACAGCAGCAGGGACATCAATCCTGACCACTCCGTTGCGATTTTCCACTCGTCCTTTCGTCGTAAAGTACTCTGGATTCGTGACGCCATTATTTAAATCCCATTCATTTTCTCCCTTGGCTGGGAGCAAGGGTTGGCGCTGATACAAGTCTTGGGTCATCGGATTGCCTTCAGCCTCGGTTGCTTGCTGACTGGATGACACATCACTTGTCTGGGCTACAGTGACACCATGCTGATTCGCATGGTCTGTGCTTTGGAAACTCCCATAGTCACCATGGTTGCTTTTGGGATCCAACACCATCCTACAAGAACAAAAGGAAGAGAGTTACATCAAATTCCTTTCAATTACATGAACACCTTATAACTAACAATAATTACAGCATAAAAAACCACCGCAACTTCATACTACAAATAATACATGCATACTAATGTGCGCCACCAGGCACGTATTCAGAATTTGGTTTTGGGAGGAGTCCAAGGGCTTCCGGGAAGTCCAAGGTGTGTGTGTGTATGAAATTTATATTAAATATATATAGTTACGCCTGAAGTTATACTATTTTTCCATAAAACTATTTTTTTTTTGGGGGGGGGGGATGTGCTTGTGCGCCATCCTCGTAATCGAATGTGAAACTGGGAATTTACACAAATGAGTTACAGTTAAAGTCTGTTCATTAATCCTTTCAAATTCTAAAATTCTACAGCCAAGCTAAGGCCACTCATCCTCCCCTTCCCACATTTTGGTAGCGAGTTCGTCGAAAGTAACGGTATCCGAAAAGTACCCTGTTTCACGAACGAAA